>BLSH010510204.1:690184-713244 GCA_018402905.1 Glandirana rugosa
GCAACAGATATAGTGGGAAACTACGTTATTTTAGCAAAAACCTTTAACCTAGCAAACTCACGCCGATGAAGGTTGGAACAACGACAATGTTGTCGGTCGATCCAATTTCCAAAAACGATTTTATTGCATCAAAGGGTGATATAGACAACGAACGAAAGGTCCAGCTGACGCGTTTCGCACCCTACAGTAGGTGCTTACTCATAGCTTGGCTGTTGTATCTAGCATACTGACATGCACTACACGATCGTACGACCAAGCTGAACGTAGTGACGGGTTATGAACGTATAAAGAGAAAGTTCAGGAGCATGTAATTAGTGTCTGGCCGTTCCTGACTTGCGTGTTTTGCACAATACAACTTGTTGGACCAACTTCTCTGTACACACGATACAACGGTCGTATGAGCGCTTGTTGGTACTACCAAATTTTCTAGTTTGCTCATACGACTCCCGTTGTACGTCGGCTGTTCTAATCGCGCGTACTAACGATCGATTTCGCATACAACGGTCGTTCGTACGGCCTGTTGTATATGATCGTCGACTTGTGTGTACGAGGCTATAGTCTATAGGGCTCAATATTGAGTTGGCCCACCCATTGCAGCTCTAACAGCTTCAACTCTTCTGGGAAGGATGTCCACAAGGTTTAGGAGTGTCTATTGGAATGTTTGACCATTCTTCCAGAAGCGCATTTGTGAGGTCAGGCACTGATGTGGATGAGAAGGCCTGGCTCGCAGTCTCCACTCCAATTCATCCCAAAGGTGTTCTATCGGGTTGAGGTCAGGGCTCCATAGTACAAAGCAAGACCCATAAAGACATGGATGAGCGAGTTTGGGGTGGAAGAACTTGACTGGTGTAGCCCCCTTAGGGGTGGCTGGTAGTTATGGTCCACCTGATCACACTGCCCTCAATCACCTTTATCCACACCCTCAGAGTCATGGAACAGGCTGGTACTTTGTTTTGTTTTATTGTATTAGGGCATTTAAACTTGGATGGGAATTGGGATGTTATAGGATGCCCACAGATCAATAGTTCTTTTCAGGGACCACTATATACACCTCCGTATATGCATTCCTCCTTCTTCACTCCAGCACATAACTTGCTGGACGGTTACTCCTCGTTCCTCTCACCTGCACTTCTCTCCTTTTTCTCCAGGTGAGGCCTAGAAGGAAATTTACTAGGCCCCAGCGTTTTTGCAGCCTAACTAGCACACAGGGCCGTACATAATCTTTTCTCCTGGGGGGGGGGGGGTTCAGCAGCAGGTACCAAGTGGTGAAGGGGGGGGTAGAACCAAGCAGCACAGGAGCGAGCATACACTGTGTGCCCCCCTAGCGAGCAGCTTTCTATTGTGGCGGATCGGGTACATTCTGTGCAAAACCATTACACAGAGCAGGTGAATATAACATGAATATAACATGGTCTTTATTTTAATTTAAAATTAATTTAAAATGCGTTTTTTTAATTTAAAATGTGGTTTCTCTGCAGCTGTGTTTTTAGAAAAGGTGCAAGGACCTTTTTCCTGCATTTCCCGCAGGGACAGCAGCCCATTCCCACGCAAACACATGCCACACCGCATGCATGGGTGTGAACTACCCTTGGCCTTGGTTCACGCTATGAGTCACACAGGGACTGCATTAAATTTCTGTGTAATCCACATGCAATTCAGTGCAGTGCGATTTGAGTCCATTGATTTTGAATGGGCTTAGATTGCACTGCATTACACCAAAGTCGTGCATGCACCAATTTTAGGAATGCATTGAAACCGGATCACATGGATCTGGGGCAGGCAAACACACTGCATTTGGGTTGTCGTTAAGATTTTACTGACACCCGCTGTAGATCGCAGTGCAATTTGAATGTGGTGCAGTACCAGGGCCACCTTTAATATTGATTGGACCCTTGGCAAACATTTTCTTCGCCCCCTTCACATCATGACTGCTCACTGATTGATTGCCAGAGGTTACAGCACATCATTAATGCTCACTGGTTGGTTGCTGGAGGTTACAGCACATCATCTCCTCATTGCCTGCACACAATGGACCAGGGAGGTGGGGACTCACCAATAGACAGAAAACTCCTAGAACGTGTTATTAGCAATGAACAGAGCACACACAGCTATGAAAGTAGAGACTGCAGTGTGTGTGTGAAAGAGGCCTTCGTGGTGAAATGCCTACTTTAAACCTGAGCAGCTTGTTCTGACTCCCATACACTCCATTTGTTGTGTGGATGTATAGCTTGGTTTGAGACTGCATCCCAATGATGGTCAACTGATGAGGTTTTCAGGGCCTCAACTGCAGCCCCTGACACACCAAAGGGTTGTACATATCATTTACTGCCAGACATACTACATGAGATGATCAGAGACTGCAGGCGTACAAGAGCTGGTCAGAGACTGCAGGTGTACTACAGGAGATGGTCAGAGACTGCATACTACAGGAGATGGTCAAAGACTGCAGACATAGTACAGGAGAGGGTCAGAGACTGCAGACATAGTGCAGGAGATAGTTAGAGACTGCAGATATACTACAGGAGATGGTCAGAGACTGCAGGCGTACTACACTAGATGGTCAGAGACTGCAGACATAGTACAGGAGATGGTCAGAGACTGCAGACATAGTACAGACTTTCAGCATGGACTTTACAGAGGAGGGAAGAGCCTTCCCTACCTCTCCTCCCCACTGATCACAGTTCTGGTTGTTAGAGGGTGGAGTGATTGGCTGTTAGGGGATAGTGAAGGTCACGTGATGGCAGGTCAGGCAGTGGTTGGTTGGGAATTGGAAGAGATGACGGAGCACCAAGCCTGGAACCTAGCCGCTCAGCTGTAGTCCAACTCCACCCCAGTAGTATTTGGCCGCCATCTTTTTTTTATGGGCAGTGCAGGTGCAAGGGGCAGCTGCTTTGTGCCCCACAACAATAACTGGGGCTGGGCCCAGGCCAACTGCCCCTTTTGCCCCGAGTTAAAGACAGCCTTGTGCGTGAGATGCGTTGCAGGTTTTCTGCACCACATCCTAGTGTGAACCGGGGCTTATTATTGCCTTTTCAACACAATTAAAGAAGGGCCAGGGCACTAAGGGCAGCAAACAGTCCAGCCTGGCTCTGGCAGCAATGTTGTTGTGCCTGGCAACCCCTCAGCCCTTTGGCTCTGCACTCAGCACCACAACAACAGCTGAGAGAGCCAGGCTGGACTGTCAGTACCAACCAAGCAGTGGAAAATGGTAACCCACAAATCCAGTGATTAGTGAATAATTTTGCCAGTTGTCACAGACTCACTTACCTCAATGGCAGCACATGGTCTGTGATGACCGTCTCTCAGGCAGCAAGCAAACCCGAAAAGGAAAGAGGGAAGCTCAGCTCCTTAGTAGCCGTACTTGCACGTTCTCTGCTCCATTCTCCTCCAAAGTCCAAGGTGGGAAGTACAGAGTGTAGAGACAGTCGGGCACGGTGGGCGGGACTACAGACGCTCCCTGCTCCCACTGTGTCTATGATCTGTCTGCCGGGAACCCAGCACAGCCTGGTTATAACAGCGTGACAGCGTGCCTGTGACAGTGTGCCTTACACCCGACCTGCTGTATCCACTTCGTCCGCAATACTGACTACTGTGCTCCGCTGTTTGTTGTTGCGGTGCTGACGCCATGAGAGGCGACAGGGCAGAGAGACACATTTTATTTTTGGCAGGATGCGTTGGGGGGGTTTTGAACACCCCAAACCCCCCCTTATCTATGCCCCTGCTAGCACATGTTGAGGCCTGCTATAGTGGGAACAGGACCTCCGGACCACCCATTACAGGCAAGTACAGTTGGTTCTCTTAGTGTAGAGAAAAATATGTGCCAGCTGGCCTGATGGACTACTACTCCTAGCCTATCCTCCTCCTCCAAGCCCTGCCAGCCACTTCAGCTGCGACAGCCCTCATTACTATCACTGTAACACCACAGTCCCATACTGACTTCTGCAACCTTTAAGATTATCTCTCACACCAATCTGCTCCGGTATGCCTTTACAGCTTTTCAGGGTGTGTCACTAACGGACCACTGGTGGACTCCTTACTGAGCATCTCCAGTAGCACTGTCTGTTGCTCTCCTGCTCCCTATTTCAGGGTGTGTCACTAACCGACCACTGGTGGACTCCTTATTGAGCATCTCCAGTAGCACTGTCTGTTGTTCTCCTGCTCCCTTGGTTAGGATCCCTCTGGGGTTTGTACGAGGAACCCCTTCCATTCCTCGGGTTCCCCCGCCCCTCCAGACTGGGGGCTCACCGTGGGGCCTCAGCTACATTCCAGCTCTTCCACCCAAACTCTCTTCTCCCTGACCCTGGGTATTTAAGGAGGCCTGCCCCCTTCCAATCCAGTGTGGGGATTGGTCAGAGCTCCATAGCATACCCAGCTACACCTCCCAACTCTCTGTCCACAACATTCCACCAGCTTCTGGAAAGAAGTGGAAGGTCCTGGGCCTGGACCTCATCTGTGAATCACCCAGCCCTACCTGAGCCACTTCTAACCCAGAAACCAAAACAATCAGACCTGCTCTCAGTCAGGTCTGACTAAATTTGCCTCACCTTACCAAAAAACTCTCCACTAGCTCCTACCTAAGTAGGGAACGCTACAATGGCCTGCGCAGAATCTTGACCTCAACCCGATAGAACACCTTTGGAATCTCCTACCTGGCCCTCCTCTTTTAGACACCTCTACTACCTGTGTAGTTACTGTAGCTCCCTGTGTAGGTTGCTCTGTCTCTCCTTGCACGGAGATCATTCTCTCTTTCTTTCTGGAGATCTGTCCCCGCTGTACCCCTTTATGAATGCATGTAGAATCCAGGAAACGCTGAGAGCAAATCTGTGACAGCAGGGAGTGGGAGCGAAGGGTAAGAGCCGAAGGGGCGGAATGGAGCTCCCTCATGTTCTGGCTCCACAACTGGGTACAAGGGCCACATGACAAGGCCTGGTGGGCCAGATTTGGCCCACGGGCCTTTGTGTCTGACATATGTATTGTAGACAACTGTACACTTACAGCTTTGTATTAATAGATTAGGGAAAGCACTTTTCTGTTCCACCATGATCGTGCCTCTAAGTACAAAGCCTGCTTCATGAAGATATGGTGTGGTTTGGTGTGGAGGAGCTTGAGTGTCCTGTATGTAGCTAGGATTGCCACCTGTCATGGATTCACCCAGACAGTTCGGTTTTAGACTCATGTGTCCGGGTTTCAGATTGCCTGAAACCCAGACACATTATTCAGACTGGACTTTGGCTTTTCAGAAGAGTTGCTGGCTGCAGTTGTCTAAGCTGAGAGTGTCCGCTACACTCTCATTCACACTGCCCAAATCCAGCACTAACAATCCCCCCCCCCAAACACACAAAGGTGTGAGAGGAGAGAAGGCTCGATTTACTCCTCTTCCTCCCGTCCTTACCCCTCTGTGTCTGCCCACACTCCAATCCCCACTGCTGTACCTCAGAAAAGGAAAGTGGGGTGGGAAATTTGAAGTCCAGCAACCTCAGATACATCTGGATGAGAGGTGCTGACTGCCAAGGGGTGAGTGAGCTCACCATCCATCCCTGTCTGTGTCTGAAATCCCCTCACTTCTCCACAGTGTTCTGCCTCACATCAGAGTCATCTCCGTACATCAGAGTTCTCAGTGTTCCCCCTTAAATCAGGGTTCCCAGAGCATCCCTTATGTTAGAGTCCCCAGAGATCTCCCTTACATCAGAGTCTGCAGAGTCCCCCCCTTACAGTGAAAGGGAACTCTGTGAGTTCAGATGTAAAAGGGGAACTCTGTGGATGTAAAGGGTGATGCTTGTTATCAACTTCATATGATTAGAGATGTTATTTGACAAAAATATATGTATATAGTTTATACTATAAAAAAATTGCTGTGTTTGACTTGAAGAAAAGGTGGCAACCCTCTAACGTAGCCATGACCTCAACCCCTCTGAACATCTTTGAGATGAATTGAAATGCTGAATGTGAGCCAGAGAACATCAACCATTCTGAACACCTTGGAATGAGCTGAATGTTAATTGTGAGTCAGGTCTTCTCATTCAACTGATGTTGAATGAGAGCACTCTGGCTCACAATCAGTATTCCAATGCTGGCTCACATTTATTGCTTTATAGTGGGCCTGTGATAGAGTGGGGGGCAATGTGGCACTAACAGACACTATCTGGGAGGGTCACTAACTGACACTGACGTTGGTAGTGACACTGATACAGTGATCAGTGATAGTACTGTACACTGACACTCTACTTAGGACACTGGCTGGTAAGGGCCAAACAACCCCCCCCCCCCCCGAGCTGGGCTGACCCTAGGTATTTAAGGAGGCCTGCCCCTTAAACACCCCTGGCAAGCTCCACCTCTCCTCCCTTCCTTTCTCCTTTTAGAATACTCCAGAAGCCTCTGGAAAGAAAGGGGAGGTCTCTGTGATGCTGCCTGCGAGTCACCAGCTGCTACTCTAGACCACTCCCAGCCCACACAGATCAAAAAAAACAGGCCTAGCTGCCAGCTAGGCCTGCTTAAATTTACCTCTACCGCTCTAGCACCTGCCTAGGTAGAGGGTGCTATACGTGATCCAACACTTCTGGGTCTGGGGCGTGTGCGTGCGTCGCTGGTGACCCGCTCCCGTTGTGATTGGACACAGTGGGAGTCAATCAGCATGTCTGGCAGACTGGATGTCCGCCAGGACCCGCTGATCGTTCGGGACACAGGCAGAATGGCAGTCTGCCTGTGTAAACAAAGCAGATCGCCATTCTGTGAGAGGGGAATGTACTGATCCTGTCTTTCCGCTAAGCAGGAACATGGATCTTTACTTTCCCCAGTAGTCAAAACACCTCCCCCTCAGTGAGTAAGCAATCCTAGGGAACGCATTTAACCCTTTGATTGCCCCTGATGTTAACCCCTTCCCTGCCAGTGTCATTAGTACAGTAACAGTGCATATTTTTAGCACTGATCACTTTATTAATGTCACTGGTTCCCAAAAAGTGTCAGTTAGGTGTCCGATTTGTCCGCAGTCCCACTATAAGTCGCCGATTGCTGCCATTACTTGTAAAAAAAATAAATAAATAAAAATATCCCATGGTTTGTAGACGCTATAACTTTTGCGCAAACCAATCAACAAACGCTTATTGGGATTCTTTTTCCCAAAAATATGTAGCAGAATACACATTGACCTAAATTTTTGAAGAAAGTTTATTTTTTATTATTATTTTATTGGATACGTTTTATAGCAGAAAGTAAAAGCATTGTTTTCTTTTTTCTGTATATAGCGCAAAAAATAAAAAACGCAGAGGTGATCGAACACCACCAAAAGAAAGCTCTATTTGTGGGGAAAAAAGGACAAACATTTTATTTGGGTACAGTGTCGCACGACCGCGCAATTGTCGTAGCGTAACGCAGTGCCATATCTCAAAAAATGGCCTGGTCATGGAGGGGTGTAAATATTCCGTAGCTGAAGTGGTTAAACTGTTTCTATCTTTATTATCCAAGGTGTATTTAGCTATATGGCTAGAGTTACCCTTTAAGAAGGTTTCACATACAGCCTCCACCTTGCCTCCTCCTTTTCATGTTTGGAGATGGATTGTATATCGCCGCAATCATTATGCCCTTTTTCTCTGTACTGTGCAGCTGCATGTAATTGATGTCACCAAGTTTCCAGTGACTGTAGAATTCAGGCCAGGAGGTGCTGAGTTATCAGGAATCCGGGTCAACTCAACTATGACGATGAGAATACAAGCAACAGAGCCATTCCCGCAGTGAAATATTGAAAACAATTTGTTACTTTCTCCCCTTTGTATTCCGCGGAGAAGCAATTTATCTTGTTTAGCCGCTCGGCGAGGTGGCAGGAGCTGCAGCATATGTGCCCCCCCTGGCTAGATGTCACTCACAGATGTCATGTATGGAAGGGATTCGGGGAATTGCAGAAGGAAGGCTGCCTGATTGGAAAAAGTTCTGTTTCTGAGAAATCTCAGTGTGTTAACATGTATACGAGGGAGGAGAGGTCATTTACTAATACGATAAGTGGGAAATTTTGTAACACACATAAGAAGTCCACTGTCACAGGCAGCAATGCTGAAATGCTACTGGTAGTTCTAGCTAGAACCTGGCTGCAACCTTCTTTGCGTGTGGGCAAATTCTACCTGCTGGCTGATATAGCACCTACTGTACGTGCCCAATCTCCGTCCAGGGCAGGCTGTCAATCAACCTCACTATTTAGCTGTGCTCTGATCAGAACCTGTTGCTGGAGCAATAGATTCATTTTCTAGGCCAAGGCTCAAGTCCGTGTTAGTTTGCACGCTCATGTGTTTTGGCTCGGCTTCTCTGGTCATGACCACTGCTTGACTTTACGGACCTTATAGGCCAGTCCTTCAGTTTGTTAATCTTGGTTGGCTGATGCCAGCCTCAAACCTTGCTTTTGCAATGACCCTCCCTGAATGCTGCCTATAGGTAGGTTTGGTCTACTTTCTCCACAACAGGTGGTGGTCTCCTGCAGTGGTACTGTTGTTGGAGGAGGAAGTCAAGAGGAACATGGTTCCTCTATGGCAGTGGTTCTCAACTCTTGTCCTCAAGACTTACTAACAGGTCAGGTTTGCAAGATAATTGAAATACATCACAGGTGATATCATTTGCGGCTCAGTGATTGCAGTATTCTAGTCTGCACCCCCAAGGTAATACTTAAAATCTGGCCTGTTAGTGGGTCCTGAGGCCAGGAGTTGAGAACCACTGCTCTATGGTTTCATGGGTCACAAGAGAAGCTATCCAATTGGATTCTACTTCCCCATGTGACTCTAGCAGCCATCTTGGGTCAGGCAGAGCCTATTTAAAGTCCTAGATCCCAGGTTTCCTCATCACATGCTTGAAGAAGGGGTCCTGCAGGGCTCCAAAACGTTGCACTTTTCTGTGATGTGATCTTTCTACAATAAAGAAACCTTTGGACAGTGATCTGTGGTGTGCTGGTGAATATGTACACTTGCATGACGTCTCATGGATGCAACTGGTAATCGCTATAGCACTCACCCTTGAATGAGCCTTGTTTGCCAGGAAGGTGTGCGATAGGAATATAGACAAGACTGGCTCCCAGGTTTGGCACGCATTTTGCAAGTTGATAGAGGAGGGACAAGTACCCCGCCTGGTAGAGGCAGTAAAAGGTTCCTGACGAGGAGGGAAAGCATAGGGCTAGCAACTTCTCTGGACATCTACCTGCTTGGGGACAAGACGGCAAGGCCACATTCTGCCCCTCTCAACAGGTGCTGTCAGTTCAACTAAAACCTGCCCTCTGATTGTTCCTGGTTGGGTAGTTTTCCCACCAGGTTTATCGTGATCTGTCTTTGCATAAATTCAATACAAGTTCTTTCAGCTTGGACGGTTTGGTATTGCTGCCTTGTCCCACCTACATGCTTCTCTGTTTATAACCACTGCTTGACCTCACAGACTTTATAGGCCAGCCCCTGGCCTGTCCTTGAGTTTGTTAATCTTGATTGGCTGATGCCAACCCCAAGACTTGCCTTTTGTAATGACCCTCCCTGAATGTTGACTGAACCCTCCCTCATTGCTTGCAACAAGGTCATGTCTTCCCTTTACTGTATGGTACCTTGCCCCAACTCTCTGCAAAGTTAGCTGCCACCAGGTGGCTGAGTTTATTGGTCATATGTTGGTCAATAAATCCCTTTCAGTTGGGTTCCTGGAATTAACCAGGTGGACCCTATACAACTTGTAATACACAATCAAATAAAAAATGGATACAAATGCACCACGCTAAAACTCTGACTCCATTATTCTCTCTTTGAATAATAGAGAAAAGTCTGAAAAATTCAAACTTTTTTTCTATTTTGCAAAGCAGGAGAAGCAGGATGGCAATGATTGGAGATACAGTGAGTGGACAATGTCAGCTTAGGACAGAAAGTGTTACTGGCAGGACTGTAGGCAGTCTAATTGCTCCACGGCAAGTGTTGCTCTTCCGCAGAAGCACTGCAGTTGGAGAGGAAGTCAAGAGGTACATGGTTCCTATATGGTTTCCTGGGCCACTAGAGAAGCTATCCAATAGGATGCTGCTGCCCCATGTGACTCTAGCAGCCATCTTGAGTCAGGCAGAGCCTATTTAAAGTCCTTTCTCCCAGGTTTGGCACGCATTTTACAAGTGGGTAGGGTAGGGACAGGTATCCCACCTGGTAGAGACAGTACTAACAGCAGGGAAAGGTTCCTGACAAGGAGGGAAAGCATAGGGCTAGCAATTTCTCTGGACATCCTCCTGCTTGGGCTCAAGACGGCAAGGCCACATTTTGCCCCTCTCAACAGGTACTGCTTGCTACATGATTTTGGACCCTCTTTTCCCGGTTGGGCAGTCTTCCCACCGAGTTTATTGTGAACTGTCTTGGCATTACTTCAATACAAGTTCTTTCATTGCACTTGGACTGTGGGTGGTATTACCGCCTCTCCCTGCTGCACCCCACCTACATGCTTCTCCGGTTATGATCACTGCTTGACTTCACAAACCTTATAGGCCAGTCCCTGGCCTGTCCTTCAGTCTGTTAATCTTGATTGGCTGCTGCCAGCCCTAAGACTTTCCTTTGTAATGACGCTCCCTGAATGTTGCCTGAACCCTCACTCATTGCTTGCAACCAGGTCAAGTCTTCCCTTTACGGAATGGTACCTTGCTCCAACTCTCTGCAAAAATAGCTACCACCAGGAGGCCAAGTTTATTGGTTGAATGTCGAAAAATCCCTTACCTCAGCTGAGTTCCTGGAGAAAACCAGGAAGATCTTACACAACTTGTAAAACACAATAAAAAAATGGATACAAATTGACCATACTAAAACTCTGACTCCATTATTCTCTCTTTAAAAAGGTCTGGAAAATTCAAATGTTTTCTTATTTTGCAAAGCAGGAGGAGCGGGATGGCAATGAATAGACATACAGTCGGTGGGCATTGTCTCCTTAGGGCAGAAAGTGATCCTCCCTGAATGTTTCCCCACAACAAGTGGTTCTTTTCTGCAGCAGCACTGCAGTTGGAGAGGAAGTCAAGAGGAACATGGTTCCTATATGGTTTCCTGGGTCACTGGGGAAGCTATCCAATTGGATACTATTGCCCCATGTGACTCTAGCAGCCTTCTTGGCTCAGGCAGAGACTATGTAAGGTCCTGGCTCCCAGGCTTGGCGAGCATTTTGCAAGTGGGTAGAGTACGGACAGGTACCCAACTTGGTAGGGACATAACTAATGACAATGAAAGGTTCCCAACGAGGAGGGAAAGTGTAGGGCTTGCAACGTCTCTGGAGATCTTCCCACTTGGGCATGAGACAGTCAGGCCACATTCTGTCCCTCCTAACAAGCACTGTCAGTGTGGCTGAAACCTGCTCTCTACATGCTGTTGGACCTGTGAGTTTTTTCAGCTGGGCTGCCTTCCCACCAGGCATTTGTGAACTGTCTTTGCATAATTTCAATACAAGTTCTTTCATTGCACTGGGACTTTCTGTGTTATTGCCGCCGCACCACGCTGCACCCCACATACAGGATCACCAGGTAAAAATAAATATAAAAATACTGAATAATGACAGATTCTCCCACCTGAGCTGTGGATCTCTGCAGCTCCTCCAGAGTTACCATGGGCCTCTTGGCTGCTTCTCTGATTAATGATCTCCTTGTCTGGCCGGTCAGTTTAGGTCTTGTTGGTTTGCAGTTGTGCCATACTCTTTCCATTTTCGGATGATGGATTGAACAGTACTCTGAGATGTTCAAAGCTTGGGATTTTTTTTTTAAACCTAACCCTGCTTTAAACTTCTCCACAACTTTATCCCTGACCTGTCTGGTGTGTTCCTTGGCCTTCATGGTGCGGTTTGTTCACTAAGGTTCTCTAACAAACCTCTGAGGGCTTCACAGAACAGCTGTATTTATACTGAGATTAAATTACACACAGGTGGACTCTATTTACTAATTAGGTGACTTCTAAAGGCAATTGGTTCCACTGGATTTTAGTTAAGGGTATCAGAGTAAAGGGGGCTGAATACAAATGTACCCCACACTTTTCACTGATTTATTTGTAAAAAAAATAAAATAAAACCGTTTATCATTTTCCTTCCACTTCACAATTATGTGCCACTTTGTGTTCGTCTATCACATAAAATCCCAATAAAATACATTTACATTTATGGTTTCAACATGACAAAATGTGGAAAATAGCAAGGGGTGTGAATACTTTTTCAAGGCACTATGTATTGTGACATTATGAAAGGCGAGGTGATCAATTGGACGATATGTGCCTCCTCGCATGCATTCTTTTGCAGTGAACTAAGGGAAAATCCGGTCTAGGTGTCACCAGCCGCCTTAGCAGGGTTGATTCCGAACCAGATTTTATGGTCCACTTGTGTCCACCAACAGGTGATATAAATAAGCAGGAGTAGAGCAAAGGTTTGCTCTTGCCTGGGACTCAGGAAGTCAAAACCCTGAGAGAGCTGCTGAACTGAAGTGTTGCTTTGTGACTGAAACAAAAGGTTTGCATTATCTTTGTTTTGTGGGTGACTGGGAGAAGCCCTTCATCTATGAGTTAGGAAACCTGGTAATGTTTACTTAATGCCTGGATGGCAAGGATTTATTTTCTGTTTTGTTTATTTGATTTTTCATGCAACCTTTTAAGTAAAACTGGCTACAAGTCAGATTGTAAGAAAAACCTGCTGTTTCGATTATCTTTTTCCCAGGAAAGGTGATCCCCAATGAGCTAACCCCCCACATATGGTGGATTTTCAGCGGGCATCTTCCTGAACAAGTGGAAAGATAGAGGATGTGTTAAAAGCCCTGCTGCAGGCCACTGCGACCCAGCAGGAAACCAATCGCCAGGTCGCACAGGCTACTGCAGCGCAGCAGGAGGCAAATCACCAGCAGCTGAAGGCAAATCGACAGGCCATTGCAGGCCAGCAGGAGGTGAATCAACAGTTTGCGGAGGCCCTGGTGGAGTTAAAGAAGGGGTCCGCAAATCCTTTGCCAGTGGAACAGAAAATGGTGTGTGCCAGCTATTACCTGCAGAAGATGACAACTGCAGATGATGTGGAAGCTTACCTAGCAACTTTTGAAAGAGTGCATCAGTGGTCATACAGTACTGACAAGCCACCTGGTTACCAAATGTTTGACTTAATACACCTCACCAAGAAGTGGCTGCAGCCAGAGACTTTGCTCGGCCCTAAGATTGTAGAGCGTGTGGTCGTGGACTGTTATTTACGTGCGCTCCCTGCCACTTTGAGGAAGTGGGTCAGCCATGGGGACTCTAAGACTGCAAACCAGCTGGTGGACCTGGTGGGGAGATATACAGCTGCTGAGGACTTGTTGAACCCATCCGTGCCCCACTCCAATGCCTCTAGGGGTGAAAACTGCCCGGAGGATCCGGTGAGACTGTTCCAGGGTTCAAGGGCATGAGGAAAAATTACAAGACTGTTGCCACAGATAATAAGACTATGGGCTCAGGACCTGGAGACTGGCCAAATAGGTCAGGAAGGTCTCTGAGGCCTTTTAGAGGACTGGGTACAGAACACATAAAATGTTATCACTGCCATGTGTTAGGTCATATTGCTGCTAACTATTCCTTAAATGATGAACCAATGCAATGTGATAATGCTTACTTGAAAAAAACGCATGTCTCTTTTTGCACAGGTAGCATGTACTGCATCATGTTAGGGACACATGGAAAAACAAATCTGTGTGATTTCAGTTGATGGAAAACCAGTCACTGCTCTGCTTGATTCTGGTAGGGTTGTGTGTTTTTTGTAAATCTTGCAAAACTACATCCTAGCACTATTGGGGTGATTTGTATACATGGTGACATATGTGACTATCAGACTGAGGAGGTTGAGTTTGATACCCCTTGGGGCACCGTGACACATTCAGTGGGTGTGGTACCCTCACTACTTCATGAAGTCATAGTGGGGAGAGATTTTCCACACTTTTGGAGTTTATGGGAAAACAAAAGGAGTCAGGAGGAAAGAGCACCCCCTTCTGAGGAAACACCGGAACTCACTCCGGACCCTTTTTATTGCAAAATTGAAAGGGAAACTGTTGGTGTGTCCAACGGAGGGGTAGAACCTTTTCCTTTTTCTGTAATGGCTGGGGAGCAGGGTGAGCTGGATTCCAGCCCCCAGCTTGAGGTTAATGAACAAGAAATTGTCTCTGACTCTAATAATGAGAATGGACAGAATGTGGTGCCTGACTTAGAAGTCAGGAAAGATGATTTTTATACGGAGCACTCAGAGCCAGAGAAAACATTAAAATGATTGATGGCAAACCTGTTGAACCTAATGTAGTGTCTTTTCCCTACATGGCTCTTAAAAATAACTTGCTGAATCAAGTGGTAAAGCAAGGGGAGGAGGAGGTAGAGCAATTAGTGGTTCCCAAACCCTATCGCCGGATGGTGTTAGATTTGACCCATAGTCATATAATGGGTGGATATTTGGGTATAGAAAAAACGAAGGAGAGAATAACCAAGAGATTATTTTGGCCTGGGTTACATGCAGATTTCAAAGAATATTATGAGTCATGCCCAGACTGTCAGTATTCTGTGCCATCGCCCCATTTTCGCAGTCCGCTGGTACCATTACCGATAATTGAAGTGCCTTTTGAAAGAATTGGCATGGATCTGGTGGGACCAGTAGTAAAATCTGCCCGGGGCCATCAGCACATACTGGTAATACTGGATTATGCCACACTGTATCCTGAAACCATTCCCTTGTGTAATACCTCAGTTAAGGCTATTGCCAAAGAGCTTTCCAGGAATTTAGTCATGTGGGTATTCTAAAAGAGGTCTTAACAGATCAAGGCACACCATTTATGTCCCAAGTCACTAAAGAATTGTGTAAGCTGTACAAAATCTCTCATCTCCGTACCTCTGTCTACTACCCACAAACTGATGGTCTTGTGGAGAGATTTAACAAAACGCTCAGAAGCATGTTAAAAAATGTGGTGGACAAAGATGCAAGAAATTGGGATTTTTTGCTGCCATACCTCATGTTTGCCTTATTAGAGGTGCCTTGGGCATCTACAGGTTATTCCCCTTTTGAACTACTGTATGGTAGACATTCCAGGGGATTGCTAGATGTCGCAAAAGAAACGTGGGAGGCAAAGGCCACGCCTTACAGAAGCATCATTGAGAATATCTCACTGATGCAAGAAAGAATCAAGGCTGTCATGCCGCTTGTAGAGGAACATATGGAGCAAGCTCAGGAAGCCCAGAGAAGGGTTTATAATCAGGCTCAGGGCCGATGCAAGGATTTTTGTCCACACAGACGAAGGTGCATTTTGGTGCCCCCCCCCCCCCTTATCCTACAACCACCTTCTTTCCGCTCCACAATACATCCCCCCACCCTCATATGGTAACCCATCTATGGCTAACCACACACTATACAATCTGATTGTATAATCCTCTTAGATTTATTAACTCCAGCTAACACTTTAACCGGTTACAGCAACAGTTTTTTTTTCCTTTTGGGATAAAGGTTTTACATAAATAAAAGCCGATCATTCTAAGCACCCTGTTGGTGGTAAAGGGTTTATCTCTTTCCTCTAACTGCTACATCTGCAGGATAGGTTGTTCTGTTAAATAAACAACAGGGCCACCAGAGAGCAGTATACAGGGCCACCAGTGAGCAGTATACAGGGCCACCAGGGAGCAGTATACAGGGCCACCAGTGAGCAGTATACAGGGCCACCAGAGCAGTATACAGGGCCACCAGTGAGCAGTATACAGGGCCACCAGAGAGCAGTATACAGGGCCACAAGGGAGCAGCATACAGGGCCACCAGGGAGCGGTATACAGGGCCACTAGGGAGCGGTATACAGGGCCACCAGGGAGCGGTATACAGGGCCACCATAGAGCGGTATACAGGGCCACCAGTGAGCAGTATACAGGGCCACCAGAGAGCAGTATACAGGGCCACCAGGGATCGCTATACAGGGCCACCAGGGAGCGGTATACAGGGCCACCAGGGAGCGGTATACAGGGCCACCAGGGAGCAGTATACAACTACCCCCCACCCAGCCACCCCCCTCGCCCCCCCCGCCTCCGGCGCGGGCGCCGGGAGGCACTATCTTGACACCACACACCCCCTGCACTTACTATGTGTAGAGCGGCGGTGTGTGGAGAGGGCGGATGGACGTTCCGCTCCTCGGGTTTCCTGTTCTTTGCCAAAGCGCCTAGGCATCCAATAGGATCGCCTGGCGCTTTGGGCAATCAGGAAAAAGATCTTATTGTAGCTAGGTGAGGGATGCCTGGGTTTGGCCCCCCCCCGGCCTGGCGCCGTAAGGCAGCTGCCTAAGCTGCCTTATGGTGGCTCCGGCCCTGATCAGGGTGCCAAGATCCAGACCTTCAACCCTGGGGATAGAGTGGTGGTACTAATCCCCACAGTTGAGAGTAAATTCCTATCAAAGTGGCAAGGTCCCTTTGAAATGATGGAAAGAGTAGGGGAAGTAAACTACAAAGTTTACCAGCCAGGGAATAGGAAACCAAAGCAAATATATCACGCTAATCTCTTGAAACCTTGGAAGGACAGAGAGACTTTACTGGCAGTGCCATCCCCCAAAAGGACATGACCCCCGTGATACTTGAGGTACTCATAACTGAAACCTTGTCAGTGGTCCAACAAAAGGATGTTAAAGAGTTTGTGAGTAAGAATAGAGATTTTTTTCTCTCACCTACCCGGACTGACCACAGTTATACAGCATAACATAATTACGGATCCAAGTGTTTGCATAAATGTAAAGCCCTATAGAATATCCGATGCTAGGCACGAAGCAGTTGCAAATGAAATAAAGAACATGTTAGAGTTGGACATGATAGAGGAGTCCCACAGTGACTGGTCAAGTCCCATAGTGTTGGTCCCAAAACAGGATAGTACTATAAGGTTTTGTAATGATTTCAGGAAGTTGAATAGTGTGTCCAAATTCAATGCATACCCAATCCCTCTCGTCGACAAGCTTGTTGACAGTTTGGGAAGTGCCAGGTGCATACAGTATCTCACAAAGGTGAGTAAAAGTTGGGCCCAATTAGCCATTTTCCCTCCACCGGTGTCATGCGACTTGTCAATGTCACAAGGTCTCAGGTGTGAATGGGGAGCAGGTGTGTAAAAAAATTGGTGTTATCGCTCTCACTCTCTCATACTGGTCACTGGAAGTTCAACATGACACCTCATGGCATAGAACTCTCTGAGGATCTGAAAAAAAGATTTGTTGCTCTACATAAAGATGGCTTGGCTATAAGAAGATTGACAAGACCTTGAAACTGAGCTGCAGCATGATGGACAAGACCATGCAGCTGTTTAACAGGACAGGTTCCACTCAGAACAGGCCTCGCCATTGTCTACCAAAGAAGTTGAGTACACATGCTCAGCGTCATATCCAAAGGAAATAAACGTATGAGTGTTGCCAGCATTGCTGCAGAAGTAAGGTAAGGAGTACAAAGACAAGTGTGTTTTGCCTACAGTCAAGCATGGTGGTGGGAGTGTCACGGGGCTGCATGAGTGCTGCCGGCACTGGGGAGCTACAGTTCATTGAGGGAACCCTGAATGCCAACATGTACTGTGACATACTGAAGCAGAGCGTGATCCCCTCCCTTGGGAGACTGGGCCGCAGGTGATGTTGTCATGGTGGAGTGGAAGAGGATTAACTTGTGAAGCTCTGCTGAACTCCATGCCCAAGAGGGTTAAGGCAGTGCTAGAAAATAATGGTGACCACACAAAATATTGACACTTTGGGCCCAATTTGGACATTTTCACTTAGGGGTTTACTCACTTTTTTGCCAGAAGTTTAGATATTAATGGCTGTGTGTTGAGTTATTTTGAGGGGACAGCAAATTTACACTGTTATACAAGCTGTGCACTCACTACTTTACATTGTAGCAAAGTGTAATTTCTTTAGTGTTGTCACATGAAAATATATAATAAAATATTTACAAAAATGTGAGGGGTGTACTCACTTTTGTGAGATACTGTAACTACTTTAGACCTGACTAAAGGTTATTGGCAGATACCCCTAACAGAATCTGCAAAAGAAAAGACTGCCTTCTCTACTCCTGAGGGGTCATTCCAATATAAGTGGATGCCCTTTGGTTTGCATGGTGCTCCTGCCTCATTCCAGAGAATGATGGACAAGGTGGTTCCTTGCTCTGCAAGCATTCAAGTTCACAGTGGAATATACAGCTGGGAAATACCAGAATAACGTAGATACCCTTTCCCGTGTCCATTGTCTGGTTGGGACAGATGCTCAGCCACAGGCGCTTAAGCAGAGGGGGGTATGTGACAATATGAAAGGCAAGGTGAATGATGGACGATATGTGTCACCTCGCATGCATTCTTTTGCAGTGAACTAAGGGTCCAGTCCAGGTGTTACCGGCCACCTTAGCAGGGTTGGTTCTTTACCAGGTTTTATGGTCCACTTGTGTCCACCTACAGGTGGTATAAATAAGCAGGAGTAGAGCAAAGGTTTGTTCTTGCCTGGGACTCAGGAAGCCAAAACCCTGAGAGAGCTGCTGAACTGAAGTTTTGCTTTGTGACTGAAACAAAAGGTTTGCATTATCTTTGTTTTGTAGGTGACTGGGAGAAGCCATTCACCTCTGAGTTAGGAAACCTGGAGATGTTTAGTAAGAGCCTGGATGGCAAGGATTTATTTTCAGTTTTGTTTGATTTTTTCATGCAACCTTTTAAATAAAACTGGCAATAAGTCAGCTTTTAAGAAAGACCTGCTGTTTTGACTACCTTTTTCCCAAGGAAGGTTATCCCCATTGAGCTAACCCCCCACAATATATATTAATAAAAATGATGTAACATTTCATTTTGTAGGTTTGTACATTTTCAGAAACAATTTAGAATCAACGGAACAAAACTATATTTAGGATTTATCCCAGACAATTATAACAGTTCTTTTGGGAACTGGTATACATTGTTTCCTGCATTTAATGTGCGTTTGAAACACACATCAACTGTAGGTCAACCAATAACTATTGACTTCCATGGAGTAGTGTACAGCAGATATCAGTTCAGAGACTGTGTTTGATCAGCCTTGTATTGTGCTTATTTGGACACAGAATGTCCTAATTAGGGGCATTTGGATGGAATACAAAAGAGGTCAAATGCAACCTTTTCTTGCTGTTCAGACACTAAACTGTGCTTCCCCATGATACATAAAATAGAATATATTAGGGATCAGGAGTCGCCATTCGCTACCCTGTCTCATAAGGAATCTGCTGATGATACTTAGTAACGCACATTGACTTTAGGTTCAAGTTTCAAGGCTGGGAGCCTGGTGGTGAATCATTAGTGGATCTTCAGAGGTTTTCAGGTCTGTCATTAACTGTAATTACACCAAATCCCAGGAAAAATTGTCTACTTTTCATGTTAAGGAGAAACTAAATTGAGAAATTATAGTGAGTAACAAATGAAGCAACTGAACTACACAGCAAGTTGCAGATAAGCAAGACTAGGCCTTGAGTTGAGATTATATACTATAATTATATACAAATGTATTCATCAGTTTTGGCCAATATACAGTTGTGCTCATAAGTTTACATACCCTGGCAGAATTTATGATTTCTTGGCCATTTTTCAGAGAATATGAATGATAACACAAATACTTTTCTTTCACTCATGGTTAGTGTTTGGCTGAAGCCATTTATTATCAATCAACAGTGTTTACTCTTTTTAAATCATTATGACAACAGAAACTACCCAAATGACCCTGATCAAAAGTTTACATACCCCAATTTTTAATACAGTGTATTGCCCCCTTTAACATCAATGACAGCTTGAAGTCTTTTTTGTATTTGTGGATGAAGCTCTTTATCTTCTCAAATGGTAAAGCTGCCCATTCCTCTTGGCAAAAGCCTCCAGTTCCTGGAAATTCTTGGGCTGTCTTGCATGAACTGCATGTTTGAGATCCCCCCAGAGTGGTTCACAGGGGAGGGCTGGCAGCCGTAGGCCTGGGGGGCAAGTCCAGTCAAGTGGCCCATTGAACCACCAAATCAGCTCACCATTCTTGCCCACCCAATGGGCCTAGCGGGATCCATGGTAGGGCCGGCCCTGGGCGCCCCCCCTTTGCCTGCAGTTAGTTGGTGGCTGCGCCCCTGGGCCCTATTTCCTTCCTCCACAAGAAAAAAAAGTGTGAGCGGGCAGCAGCCATCAGCCATTTTAAATGTAAGTTAGGGTGGCCTGGGGGGCAATTGCCACCCTACCCCCTGGGCCAGCCCTCCCCTGGTGGTTCAATGATATTGAGGTCAGGAGACTGAGATGGGCACTCCAGAACTTTCACTTTATTCTGCAGTAGCCAATGACAGGTCGCCTTGTGTTTTGGATCATTGTCATGTTGGAATGTCCCATGCGCAGCTTCCTGGCTGATGAATGCAAATGATCCTCCAGTATTTTTTGATAACATACTGCATTCATCTTGCCATCTATTTTGACCAAATTTCCTGTGCCTTTGTAGCTCACACATCCCCAAAACATCAGAGATCCACCTCCGTGTTTCACAGGTCTTGCTGACTCCTCTCCCAATGTAGGGTTAAGGCTGCATTCACACCTGGGCGTCGCGTTTTCAGGCAGAAATACACACGTTTTTACTGCGATTTTGCAGCGATTTTTGCCGCGTTTTTTACAGCGATTTTGTACAGGTCAAAAAGTCACCAATGTGAAAAAATAGAAAAACGCCCAAATCAAGCTACAAAAATACTTCCAGAACTTGTTTGAGCTTCAGGCGTTTTCAGGCTTTTGGCTTCAGGCGTTTTTGAGTGGAGATGTAAACCATCTCCATAGAGAATCATTGATTTTTTCCCCTCCAGCGTTTTGTAGCTTCAGGCTTCAGGCTACAAAACGCTCAGGTGTGAATGAGGCCTTATTGTTGTGGCCAAAAAGCTCAATTTTGGTCTCATCACGCCAAATGACTTTGTGCAAGCGGGATACTTTTGCGGCATTTGCGTAGTAATGACTTTCTTCTCGCGACTCGGCCATGCAGTCCATCTTTCTTCAAGTGCCTCCGTATTGTGCATCTTGAAACAGCCACACCACATGTTCTGTATTTCATCTGAAGTTATTTGTGGGTTTTTCTTTGCATCCTGAACAATTTTCCTGGCAGTTGTGGCTGAAATTTCAGTTGGTCTACCTGACTGTGGTTTGGTTTCAACAGAACCCCTCATTTTCCAATTCTTGATTAGAGTTTGAACACTGCTGATTGGCATTCTCAAATGGATATCTTTTTATATCCCTTTCCTGCAAGGGTTTGTAAAGAGTCCAGAAACGCACTGACCTTTTATACACACACTAATTACAAGCAAACAGATCACAGGTGAGGATGGTTACCTTTAATAGCCATTCAAACCCTTTGTGTCAACTTGTGTGCATGTTATCAGGCCAAAATCACCAGGGTATGTAAACTTTTGATCATTGTCATTTGGGTAGTTTCTGTTGTCATTATGATTTAAAAAGAGTAAACACAGTTGATTGATAATAAATGGCTTCAGCCAAACACTACTCATGAGTGAAAGAAATGTTTTTGTTATCATTCATATTCTCTGAAAAATGTTCAAGAAATCATAAATTCTGCCAGGGTATGTAAACTTTTGAGCACAACTGTATATTCTTCTACATATTTGTGGTAAAAAAATCACGATCGGCGTTTATTAATTGGTTTGCGCAAAAGTTGCCTCGTTTACAAACCATGAGAATTCATTCCTGGTGTTTTTACAGTTTTTTTTACCAGTAATGGCGGTGATCTGCGATTTTTATTGAGCCTGTGATACTGCGGCGGACATGTTGGACATTTTTGACACTTTTTTGGGACCAGTGACATTTATACAGCGATCAGATCTAAAAAAACCAGATTACTGTATAAATGTCACTGGCAGGGAAGGGGTTAACCTGCAGGGGGCAATCAAGGAGTTAACTGTGTTCCCTAGGCGTGTTCTAACTGTGTGGGGGCTGGGCTGCCAGGGGCATAACAGATCTATCAGATAAAATATACAGTGCAGCTCCAGGTAACTAGAAAATGAGAATAGATAAAAAAAAGTCCATAAAAACAAGAAGAGCAACCGCAGTGATGAGAGTGTATGATATCTTCATACTGTGCCAAAGGAGTTGTAAGGGGAGCCATCACCAATAGAACTGGCCACCCACCTCATAGATTCTACCTCCATAAGGTCACATAGCATGCTATTACAATCTGGAACCCTTCTACTCGTTACAGCTCCGGTATCTAATCCACCAACAACAGCCGTGCATATGAAAAAAAAAGGGGGGCAGATCTAATGCTCTCCGTTTTATATGTAATTTATTAAGAGATGTATATTAAAATTCATACTCACATGTAAAAGCACTCAGCGCCGAGTGCTAGCGTGTATGCAGATTGACTAGCGTCCTAGTCACATGAACATGGCCGCATATGACATCACTACTCGCTCCTCCTCCTTCCATACATGCAATGCACGCCACACGCAATGGCCTTATGGCAGACGCCATTAGAGCCAAAGAGCCCCGCACGTGTCTTGGGAGGTCTGAAGACCCGATCCTCCTATCAGGACGGGGGTGTGTGTACCTAGGGGGATACTGTAATAGGTCATTTGCTTACAATTTTTGCTGGCCAGCGGAGGTACCTGTCGTTTCCTTCATACTGTTTCACAACGAACGACAGATTGCAAAAGATAGTAAGACAAACCCCAAAAAATTCTTCAAATATATTAATAGTAAAAAGGTCAGGTCTGAGCATGTAGGCCCTTTACAAAATAATCTAGAGTGCGTGACTGGGGACAAAGAGAAGGCAAACTTATTAAATACTTTCTTCAGCTCTGTGTATACAAAGGAGCATGGGGGAGCTCATGTCCACGTCGGGGTTGGTAGTGACACGGCCCCAAATGATCCACAATGGCTCAAAAGTGAAATGGTCCAGAAGTATTTAGACAGAATAAAGGTAGATAAAGCACCCGGACCAGATGGCATCCATCCACGGACCTTAAAGGAATTGAGCTCTGTCATTTCAAAGCCATTGTATCTCATTTTTAGGGACTCCTTAATGACTGGAATAGTACCACTGGATTGGCGTAGGGCCAATGTGGTGCCCATATTTAAAAAGGGATCAAAGT
>BLSH010510204.1:721919-742579 GCA_018402905.1 Glandirana rugosa
GCCCCCCCCCCCCCCCCCCTTCAAATGCCTGGCATCACAGCAATCTCCTCTGCCCCTTTACTTTTCTACTTACACTGAGGAAAGTGGGAGGCTGTACTGTTCTGAGCTGCGAGCAAGAGCTTGTGTCATTCTCAGCAGAGGAAAGAGCGGCAAGCTATACAGTTCTGAATGGCGGGCGGGAGGGAGCAGGAAGGGCCGGAGATAACTTTTTTTCTTAACAAGCTGATGATTGGTTGCTAGGACCGCCCTGTGTCCTAGCAACCAATCACCTGCTGGTTAACTTGAAAAGTTAACTACAACAGCTCCAGCCTCCACCTGGGCATTCAGAACTATTGCCTGCCATTCTTATCTCTGCTGAGAATGACACAAGCGGCCAAAGCTTGGGGGAAGAGCCAATTCCTAAATGGCAAGACTGCAGCAGTCCGGATAGGACAGTAAACCCAGTCTGGATGTGGACAGCGATCTGCCATTTAGTGATGCCGGCTCTAGAGGTTGCTTGAGCTGTGGCTAAATGAACTTCCATTTGATGATGCCTGTATAGTTCTGGGGCCAATGCTAGTTGCGAGAGCCAGCTGCATGAAACCAAAGATCTTTTTAGCTGTTTGTAAAGGTGGCATTCTGACCACACCTGTAAGGGACATCCTGTCAACTGACTACCAATGTAAGGGACATTCTTCCCACTGACCACTACTGTGAGGAGCATCCTGCCCACTGATCCCCGATGTAAGGAGGATTCTTCCCACTAATCACCAGTGTAAGGCACATTCTTCCCACTGACCACCAATGTAAGGAACATTTGTCCCACTGGCCTCCAACATGTTTCCCACTGACCACTAATGTAAGGGAAATTCTTCCCACTAACCACCAGTATAAAGGGCATTTGTCCCACTGATCACCAATGTAAGGGACATTATTCCCACTGATCTCCAATGTAAGGGGCATTCTTCCCACTGATCTCCAATGTAAGGGGCATTCTTCCCACTGACCACCAATGTAAGGGGTATTCTTAGCACTGATCTCCGATGTAAGGAACATTTTTCCCACTGGCAACCAATATAAGGGGCATTCGTCCCACTGATCAACAATGAATTGGTTTTCGAAGAAGTTCCCCAATACCTGAAAATTATTAAAAGGGTTTCTTCAGTGTAAAAAGGCTGAGAAAGTCTGCTGTAATTATTGGCAGCCACTGACCATGTGATCTCATCTGCCTAGGATAGGATCTTTGGCGTGGCTTTTTTTTTTAACTGGTATGCATCTATTTCATTGGTTGATGAGTCAAGAATCTGGCCCTGTTCCATCCCCTCCTTCTCATTGGCCAATAATAAGTTCTAGGAATGGGCTAGGTTGCAATTATTCACTGAGACAAAAGGAGATCCTTACCAGCTGGATAACCATTATTTGAATCTGAGCTTGGCTGTCTGGATGAACCTTTCCAAAGATCAATACACACAAGGCTTATAGTGACCCTGGCGGGTCTTTACTGGAGGGGTTCTAGGAAAGTTGGAGCAGTGAGTTTGCCATTGCTGGGAGCTGTGCTAGCTGGATGATCCATCCCCAAAATAAGTCTTTCATTGCAAGTATTCACTGAGACCAAAGGAGATCCTTACCAGCTGGATAATCATTATTTGGATCTGAGCTTGGCTGTCTGGATGAACCTTTCCAAAGATGCATACACACAAGGCTTATAGTGACCCTGGCGGGTCTTTACCGGAGGTGAGCGGCCATTTCACATAGAGGTGAATGGTGGAGATTATACACAGAAATGACCATATATGTTTTTTGGGCTTTTATGTTTGCATTTTTATTTTAATTTATTATATGTATTTTTTTTTTTTTTTGACTATTCGTTTCAATCAAGAAGAAACACACAGATTGCAGAGGAACGTGTTTATTGAACACAATATGCACTTTATATAAATGTTTGCACATTTCTTTGATGCACAGTGTTACTTAATTAAGTTAATTAAGGAGATGTTCATAGATTGTTGAGGAATCAGTTGTTTTGAGCACAAATGCACTTTATATATATATATATATATATATATATATATATATATATATATGTGTGTTTACACCTTTCATGCAATAATATTGATGCACATATTTTGTAACACATTTTTTTATGTATGAATAAGCGCACCATTGCTTTTGCACTTTAATGGTAGGTCTAGGTCGTCTTTGATTCATGTAAAGGGTACGTTTCAAAGACTGGGTTACTTTAAGCTATTCAAATAATTTGATAACTACCACCAAAGGTACACTGTCACAGATTTATGCTGCATCCCCAAACTCAGCCCGGCTCTATTCAGATAGAATGTAATTATGCCCGGGAAACACTGAAAAGCTAAATTATCCTCCAGGCATAGCAATTCGCCTTTCAATTGTACATAACGCTAAGTATAAATGTTTTATAGCCGGATAAACATAATTAATGACGGCATCATTATATTTCTCATCGCATGATGAACTGTGCTCTCCGCTGCTCTATTCATCGCAAAACGGGAAAAAAATGATTAGTTCGAAAAGGTCATCCACTTCGTCTTCAGTTTCACTTAATTGAAATGCATTATATTCTTCTCCGGCAATGCTGCTATCATCTATTGCAAATCCAGCTTGTTACCAATGAAAAGGAAAGGCTGGTTTACTGTATGAATTAATATTATTATTCCCAGATATAAAAAAAATAGCTGTAGCCATTAAGTAGATAATGATAAAAGTGGACCTGTCACATCCAATCCTTTCTGTAAACAAATGATTTTGGTAATTGATTATGGCGCCCTTTTGAACCCTTTCCTGGGGACTGTCTCCACTGATGCAACAAAAAAAAGCAAAGTTTTGTATGTGTAGCAGGGAGCTGGCTATCTTACCTGCAGTATCAGAAGACACTCTGCAACATTGCTGCAGTGACACTATTTCCCTCTGGTGCCAGCTAAGACATCACATGCTGACAGCAGAGTGATTACCTCCAGGGAGCAAAGCATACAGGGAATTGTAGTCCCAGGGCTCAAGTGACTCATTCTTTTGAACTGCTGGAGAACTACAACTACCAGGCTGCTGGGAATAAAGAACAGACTTCTGGGAGAACTTATAAAAAGGCTTGTCTAGGGCTAGATCTCTCTCTTGGAACCCAGGCGTGGATCTGATTGCAGGGATTCAGTGACGGTGTGTGCTGCAGATGAATCGTGGCCTGCACCAGCAGAACCATCCAGCAGATATTTGGAGGAACATCTGGGACAGCACCCACCCCTTGGCTGTTTGGCGGCAGCCTGGAGGCCGTTTCTATTCCATCTATCCTGTGGTGACATCAGATCCGTGTGAGGCCAGATGCTGTCCCCTGAGCCACATTCCAGGAGAGAGTCAAAATCATCCTCATCATCATCCTGATCATCTTCATCATCTTGTTCCAGTGTGGTGAGCGGGCAATAGCCCAAACTTGTAGACACTGTATACAAATACCATTGCCTCTTATACAATCTATCATCCTTAGTGCCAAGGATCTAGGCCAAACCTTATATAGGCATCTCTATTTTCTATCACCCCGCTTCTACTTGTAGTTCTACAGAGGGCAACATCTTTAAACCAGTGATCAGTGTGATTCCCTTTGCAGTTTGTATAACACGAAAAGATTTGTTTCTTTGTCTCTTCACAACCAATTGATTCAGGTTGCTTTGCTCTGCTATTCAGAAACTGTTTGCATGCAATTGATTACAAAGGCTAGCTGAAGATTAACCGGATTGTCTCACAGTGATACAGGACTACTTCTCACCTTCTTCCCCACTGCAGGGATTTGTTTCTACTGAGCTCATAGAGCTTCAATTCACCTAGAACTCTCTGAAAGAGCAGGTTGAATTCCAATACAGTTTCTTACTGCAAAGGTCATAACATTGTATTTACTGTTCTTTGTCTATGGGTTAAGGTGCAGAAGAGAGGGGTCTGACACAAGGAATAGCCATTCTCTGCCCTCTTGTTACCTGTTCGCATAGGCATGGTATGTGCCTTGCTGTGTACAGAGATTAATTTAAGTGAGCCTCTGCTCTTGGGGACATTCTCAGGTTTGTAATCCCCTGAAAGCAGCCTGAATACAGTATTGAGCTATATTGCTCTTGATCTCAGTTATTGCTCTCCAGTTGCATTACTTGAATATATACTGTTATAGTATGTTACCCTTTTCACAGAAATATTGCAGTAAAGATAATTTCTATGTGTTATCATAACGTGTGTGTTTCTCATTGGTTATTGCACTTACATTATTGCCAGGTGTGCCAGAGGGGGCTGAGACTGTTCTTGGGGTAGAGCGGCAGAGTAACGGACTGAACTTTTTGTGATTTGGCAATTCGCCGCTTTAACTGACAATTGCCTGGTTGTGTGACCTTGTACCCAAACAAAATTTACGTCCTTTTTCCCCCACAAATAGAGCTTTCTTTTGGTGGTATTTGATCACCTCTGCGGTTTTTATTTTTTGTGCTATAAACAAAAAAGGAGCGACAATTTTGAAAAAAACTATATTTTTTACTTTTTGCTATAATATATATCCAAAAAACAATATAAAAAAACCTAATATATTCATCAGTTTAGGCACAAATGTATTCTTCTACATATTTTTGGTAAATAAAATCGCAAAAGCGTTTATTGATTGGTTTGCGCAAAAGTTATCACGTCTACAAACTATTAGAATTGATTTATGGCATTTTTATTTATTTTTTACTAGTAATGGCGGCGATCTGCGATTTTTAGCGGGACTGTGATATTGCAGCGGACAGATCGGACACTTTTGACACTTTTTTGAGACCATTGACATTTATACAGCGATCAGAGCTAAAAAAAGAAACTGATTAATATGTAAATGTCACTGGCAGGGAAGGGGTTACGCTGTAGGGGGTGATCAAGGTGTTAACTGTGTTCCCTCACTGTGTTCAAACTGTGTGGGGGCTGAGCAGGCAACGGCGAGACAGATCTAACTGATCCCGTTTACAGGGATCAGTAGATCACTGTCATGTCCCCTGTCAGAACGGGGAACCATCATGTTTACAGCGGCGGTTTATCGTTCTAGCTCTATTAGGCGATCACGTGTCGCCGACAGACATCGAGTCCGCCCGACCCACGGCCACACTCACGCAGCGTGTGGTGGGCATGATAGCACGTCAGTGGCGGCACGTGCCTGCCTGCTACTGAGGCTGTGTGAACCGTCGACAAGTGGTTAAGCGGCCCCTACAGGGGTAGCAGTACATGTGGGGGCTCGTCCAGGATCTCTTTTACTCTGCAGTAAACTTTGCAAGACAGAAACCTTACCAGCATCAACATGGATGCGGCTGCTGCAGCTCGGTGATGCGAGGAGAAAAATGGCCGCCTGGAGCTAAGTATGGTGGTAGAGATCCCCAGGACTGCCTGAACAGAAGTGCAAATCCAACAAACTGTAGAGGATTTAGCCCCTGGGAGGAAGGTGTCAGTATTGGATCTCAAGATGAATCGAGACACTTTCCACACTCCCGTGCTATTGGAGTGGAGGAGGGGGATCACTGCCTGCTTTCAAGGGCCTAACATCCAACTAACTGATGACATGGAAGCTCATCTAATCCAGATGATGGGGTCACAGGTAAGTCAAGAAGGCCTTCTTGCACGGCCTATGACTATCTTATCATGTTACAAGAAGAGTTGGGTCAAACAGAAAAGTCTTCTGATCTAATTTATAAATTTGAGCACACCTTTCAACACCAAGGTGAACCTTTGTCTGAGTGCATAAGAAGGCTAAGCAAGATATTGTATACAATTGTATTAAGGAAGGGAATGGATTCTACAGCTTTAGACCAAGCCAGGATGAAACAGAACTTGAGAGGCGCTCTACACTCCGATCCAAAATG
Source organism: Glandirana rugosa (assembly GCA_018402905.1). Lineage (NCBI taxonomy): Eukaryota > Metazoa > Chordata > Amphibia > Anura > Ranidae > Glandirana > Glandirana rugosa. The sequence goes on from BLSH010510204.1 coordinate 727,778, forward strand.
GATCCAGTTAAAAACCTCTGAGAGATGCAAATTCTTAACATACCCGGAGCTTATTAGGACTGCGAGGGAAGAGTAGGCTCTGTACAAAGACCCAAGCTCCTGCATCAGAACAAAACAAACACCCAGGAAAGAGAAAGCACTCACATACTCTACCCAAGCAGGAGGAGACCCTCCTGAGGATGGGGATGAGACAGGTGTTGGGCAGTCCAAGAGAACTATATTCCAAGACACATTCACTACAGCAATTCCTGATATTTTAGCTCAAGTAATGCAGGCACAGCTTCAGATGCACAAAACCGTCATGCAAGTACTGGAGACCCAGGCAATCTTGCAGAAGTCTCTCTCTGATGTCCAACAGGCAATGGTAAATTTGGCCGCAGGAAAGAAAAGATCCAAAGAAATTAGGCCTAGTTCCACTTCAACCTCATCTAGTTCAAGATGCTACGGATACAGGGAAATGGATCACTTCAAAGCACAATGCCCCAATGGGGAGAATGTGGCCGACCTTACAGCAGAAGTTGTGAACATGTTAAAGAAGCTGTTCCTTAGGAAGCAGGAGGGAAACTTCAGAGGGCCCCCGGTGAAGGAGCCAACTGAGTGCCCATCTACAGTAGCTAGCTCCAAAAGCAACAAAGCAAAGAGACAGCAGTGGAAGTCCAAAACCTTGCAGAGGGCTCCGATTGTTGCCTCTGAACGACCCAGTGTCCCGCTTCCTTTGACACATACAGCCTGGCGTCGGGAAGTCAGTGCACACCAGGCTCCTAGAATCCAACGGAAACTCAAGCCAGATCAGACTTTCCATAAGATAGGAGCACGGGTACAGGCCACCGAACAGGCCAAGGCCACCACTTCCTCCAAGCTCCCTGCCAAGTTGGTGGGACCTTCTTCTGTTGTCTCCATCCAAGTAAAAGGGGAATCTACACTAAGGCCCTCTTGGATACTGGAACTCAAGTGACCCTCCTCTACAGAGACTTCTATGACAGGCACCTCAAGCACCTGCCATTGTAGAAGTTGGAAGAGCTAGAGATATGGGGCATTGGGACTCAGAACTTCCCCTATGATGGCTATCTACCAGTTAAGCTGACCTTTGATCCCTCCATGGCTGGGAAAGCAGAGACCTTTGACACTCTGGCAGTGGTCTGCCGTGTCCACCAGGAGACAGCAAGAGTTCCCTGATTATAGGGACTAATACTGATCTTGTTCGAAAGCTGTTGATACCTCTTGTCCTGGAACCTGGAACTTTGACTGTCAGTGTACACCCCATGTTGAGGCAAGCCTACCAGTGGTTTGTGCAAGAGCAGAAGGCCCCAGCTGAAGGAGCGGGGAAGTTCTGGTGCCTAGACCGGTGTGAGAAAGTTTTACAGCCTAGTGAGGTAGCTTGTTTGTGAGCATCGGTTAAGCTGAATTGGAAGCAAACAGACCTTTTCATCATCCTTGAAGCGGACAGCCAGAAAGAAGACATGGGGGTGGAGATAATTCCCAAAGTGGTTTCAACTAAGGCATTGCAAAGAAGTCATGGGAAGATCTCAGTTAGTGTTCGCAACATAACAGCCTCGTCTGTGAAGATGCCGGCTCAGATGTTGCTGGGACAAGTGAATCATGCCACCCCAGTCTCACCGTCTGATCTGGTGGGGGGAGCAAAGGATGGAATCCCTGTTGAGGAGTTTTATCCTCTTTTGCTTGAGTGGAAGGAAAGGGCCAAGACTCAGCTCCTGAGATGGCAGACTGCAGTCTCCAAGAGTGAGTCCGATGTGGGATGTGCAAACAGCGCCCAACACCGGATCTATCTTCAAGAGGATAAACCATTCAGAGAAAGAGTCAGACGGATTCCTTTAGGGGACTTTGAAGACCAGCGTGAACAACTGGCAGAACTGAAGAGAGCAGGTATCATCCGAGAGTCCCAGAATCCATACGCTTCCCCAATAGCAGTGGTACGGAAGAAGAATGGGTCACTGAGCTTGTGCATCGACTATAGAACGGTAAACCAAAGGACCATATACCCTGAGGATTGGGAAAAGACTGTTTTCATTACCCCGGCGGGGGGTCTTCAAATTTGACCGACTGCTTCAAGGCCTGTCTGGCGCCCTGGCCACCTTACAAAGGCTGATGGACAAGACTGTGGATGACATGAATCTGATTGAGGTGTTGGTGTACTTAGACAACATCATCGGCAGGACTCTACAAGAGTACGAAGAGTGTCTGGAGAAGGTCCTGAAGAGGCTCCATGATGAGGAGTTGAAGCTCTCTCCGGAGAAGTGCCAGTTTTATCAACCTTCAGTCAACTACCTTGGCCCCATCGCATCTGCCGATGGAGTGGCCACAGATCCTGAGAAGCTGGAGACTGTCACCTCCTGGCCAAGGCCTACTAATGTGACAGAGCTTAGGTCATTTCTGGGATTCTGCTCATATTACAGGAGATTCGTTGAGGGATTCGCTAAAATAGCTTGCCCACTCAATGAGCTACTGAAAACCGAAGGAGATGATGATCCAGATCCAACTAAGCCTGTCAGACCAGCTAGAGGGCCCAGGAAGCCCAGAGAGTCCATTCAGGAACAGTGCACTACTCAGTGTGAGGAGGCTTTTAGGCAGCTGAAGTTGAGTCTAACAACTTCTCCAGTTTTGGCCTATGCAGATTCAACAAAGCCATACAAACTACATGTAGATGCCAGTCAAGAAGGGTTAGGCGGGGTGCTGTATCAAGAGCATTATGGGTGCCTACAGCCGTTGCCTATGTGAGTCGGAGTATAGCAGTATAGATATATAGTATAGGGAGTAGAACTACCCCATGCAAAAACTCGAGTTTCTGGCTTTGATGTGGGCAGTGGTGGACAAGTTGAGGGATTACCTGTATGGAGCAGTTTGTGATTAAGACCAATAAAAATCATCTCACATACCTACTCACTACCGCCAAGTTGGACGCCACAGGTCACAAATGGTTGGCTGCTCTATTAGGATTCACCTTTAGTCTGAAATACCGGCCAGGAATTGGAAACCGGGATGCAGTCGCTTTGTCGAGAAGACCCCACTGTTCCCCCAACTCTCCAGAAGAATGGACCCAGCTGACCCCTGAAGGAGCAGAACAGCAACCTGGAGGTGGAGCCAGGGCCGAGGACATTGGAGTGATAGCCTCTGGTGTTCCCAGGTGTTATTGCAACATCATTTAAGTTGGGGATGAAGGTCTACCTAAGCTCTCGAAGAAAGATTTGTGAAGGGACTAATTGGAAGACCCTCTCTGTAACTTGGTATTGGAGAGCCAACAAATTGACTTGCTTCTCATTAACTCCTCGAAGGAAGCCCGGATGCTTCATATGGAGTGGGATCGGTTGCAGCTACACCAGGGAGTGGTCTACCAAAGGGGCCCCTCTGACAATCCCAAAGAAAAATGGCAGTAATTCCTACCGGAAAAAACATAGGGAGACAGTGTTAACAATACTCCTGTAGGTGGATGACCCATTGCCCCCAATACTTATCCCTCAAATGGGCTGTCATGATTTTGTGCTTAGACTCAACCAGCATACACTGTGTTCGGTAAATTCAATCATCCCCCCTCATGAGCTTATAACTTGTTTTGGGGCTCTATTTATGTGTAGCAATTTTATTCATAACAACGTTGTTATATGTGGTGTTTGGTGGAGGTCAGTTGAAAATGTATGTCTAATGTTTTTATAATATTATGTCCAATAAACATTTTTCATTTTTGTAACATACTGTCTTGGGTTACTCTATACCATCTGCTGGGCTTTTGCCCTTCCTCTCCTCTTTTTTTGCTGTTTTAATATGGTATGCTGAACCACACATATCATTGCGTCATGACAGATGTATTATCAGTCCTTCGTGTGATGACTCCCCTGCACGGGTGAGTTATCAAATTTAGACAGTGTTAACTGCCTTACACGACCATCATAGCCATCTCGGGTCTGAGAGGATGTTCCTACTGGTGAGGGACCAGTTCTTCTGGCCCTGCATGCGGGCCGAAGTCGAGGGCTATTGCCATTCCTGCCTTATATGTATCCAAAGGAAGACTTTGCCTCACCAAGCTGCCCCAATTGGCCATCTTCAGAGTCAGGGACCCATGAAGCTGGTGGGCATTGACTTTCCGTGCTTGGAGCCTGATCTGAGTGGACAGGGAAATATCCTGGTAGTAACTAACCACTTCACTCGGTATGCCCAGGCATTTCCCACAAGGGACCAACAGGCATCCATGGTAGCCAGGATCTTAGTAAGGAAGTTCTTTGTGCACTATGGCCTACATGCAGTGCTGGGACATGGTAATCTAGAGTCTAGGGTGACTGAACCCCCCATTCCAAGATGTATGAGCATTATGTGTCAGCATAAATCTCTACCCCCCCCCACCATGTCATCTCTTCTAGCATAACCCCCCCCCCCCCCCAATCCCTGCTGCTAGCACAAATCCTGTTCCCCCATCCCCAACACAAATCCCATAAATCCCCACTCCTAGCACCCCCTCCCCCAAATTTCCCCACCTAGAACAAATCTTACCCACTGCCACCCCCAAATTCCCCCTCCCCCCAATCTCGTTTTGGTGCCCCCCACCTCACATGATACCACAGTGCCAAGAGCAGCCTCCCCTACCCCCCTCCCCCTCGTACCAGCCTTGATTAAATGCTATTGTGCAGTATATACCCTGTCTGTTTTTCAGCTTCAGATCACGCACACAGAAGACTGTATTGAGTGTAATGGACTCTTCTGTTCCCAAACAGGTACACTTTTACTAGTAGATCCTGTACGGTATATCACTTGCCTTTAACAGCATTGCATTCCTTTGCCCCCAAAAGGCCAACAAACCCCAATGCCACAATTCTGCCCACCATAACGGACACGAGTCCTGGTTACCTTCTGCAGGCTCAAGCTCCATCACACTAAAGGCACACATCTCCTCAGGTTTGGTGCAAGGTGGTGCTAGAAAGAGAGTGAGGATACACCGAGGCAAATCTGGCCCAAGCTGCCAGTGGTGCAAACAAGTTACAGAGCATAGCACCAGCCGATAGGTGGCAGGGCATGGTGAGTCTATAGAGAATGGAGAGAAGGTTTGGCTCAGCTGTGTCTTGGAAGGTGGCTCTTTACCTGTGGTACAATAATGGGGAATGAGGAAGGAAATCCCATAACAAAATCCTGTCTCTCTAAAGGTGTCTTCTTGCGATTGCTAGAGGATCCTTGACTAACCAGAAATATAGAGGACATTCTTACTCTAACTGTCCCACCCTGTAAGTGGTCCCTTGTCCCACTGACCATAAATGAAAGAGGCCCTTCTCTACTGACCACCAATGAAAGTGGTCCCTTGTCCCACTAACTATAATTGTAAGAGACCCATCTCTACTGACCACCAATGAAAGTGGTCCCTTGTTCAACTGACCATAAATTTAAGAGACCCATCTCTACTGACTACCAATGAAAGTGCTCCCTTGTCCTACTGACCATAAATTTAAGAGGCCATTCTCTACTGACCACCATGATCATAAATGTAAGAATTAGGTGGTTGAGCCACAGTTTTACCGACTTCTCCCTGATTGCCCATCTAAATAAACCAGTACAGCCACTTAGGGCTGCATCCACGCCACAGCAAATGTTAAATAGAGGTACCGCCGGCGAACGCGACTCATTCAAGTGAATGGGGCCTGTCAAACAGAAGGGTGCTTCAGAAGTGTGGCAGTCACCCAAATGTACATGTCGTTAGTACCCTTTTTAAGCTATTGCACATGCTCAGTAATCCAAATAATGGTGATGCTGTGATCCCAGGACACAGTACCATTGGGACAGAGGTTCTAGATTCGGGATTATCCCAGCATCTGGGACAGTTGGCATCTATAAAAGTGGCCTTTTTGGTTCCTTTAAGCCCTCCTCACCATAACCTGTCTGGTTATACCAAAAAAAAAACGTGTAATTTTGATCATACTTTGGATCAAATGTAACAAAATAGGGAGTGGGAATGTAGCACCATGAGCAAAATGTACTTTTAAATGCAATCTAAGATTCTGATTGAACCTCACAGAAAATCGATATGGGTTGATACCTGCATCGCCACCATAGGATTTTTCATGCCTTAAGAGCCAGAATTTCTGTATGTCTCACTGTATGTCTGCCTAATAAAAGGTCTTTGGGTTGAAAGGTAATAATCTGCGCACAGTATAATATTGTTAGTTTGTACTTGGCGGAATAATGTCTGCTGAGAAGGACTTGCTGGTGGTGTCGTGGCGTCTTTCATACCTGCGAGATGAGTGTATAATCAGCAACTTCTTCCATCAAGCTGGATTTTTTCATTCGTCAAAGTGATCACAATATGGGCAGGCGTGTGCAGTCAGCTGGGGACACGGCGAGCAAAGATTTCAGTACAGCCAAGAAATAGACTGGAAACTTAGATGATGCATGAAAAACAAAGATTCTTGAAGTCTGATACACCTTTGAGTGATATGTTAAAAAGTGTATGTAAACCCAAAATATATTTTTGAATGTATGAATAGCGTCATGACTCACTTACGTAGAGATCCTGACAGCACCAGGACTTCCTGTTTAAGGCTGACAACACAAAGCCACTGCCTTGCAAATATCAGCAGCATTGTCATCCTGCTCACTTCTTCAGTGGTGGGCTGCATTTGCCTCCTGCAGACCTGATATGCAGCCCAATGGCCAATGTATGGTAGGCTGACAACACCGCTGCTAATTGCTGGGCAGTGGCTTTGTGTTGTCAGCCTGAAACAGAAAATATAGTACTAGTGTAGCTTACTCTGCAATGGGAGTTGGCTCCTTTAACTCCACCTCCCACAATTCCCTGGACTCCCATCTTCCCATGGGTACCCCCAGAAAGGGCCACCATTAGAAACCATGGGGCCCTGTATAGCCTATCTGACAGGTTCTGAGAGTCAAAATGCAAGGGGCGGGGCCAGCACAGGTCTGATGGATGGTGCCCCCTACCAATCAGACCTAATCCAGGTTCCCAGCTGAACCCAGTGGAGCCTGGGCCTGGTACAGGAGGGTTGGCTGTACCCCCTTAGCAGCAGCCCTGCATCCAGGAGATATAAATCCCACCTTTCCCCCGCTCAGATGAGACTGCACCTAATTGGACAGCAGTGGTTGGGCATATTAGCTGTCATCAGTTCAGGGGTCTTCCTTTGTTGTTCCTGGCATAGGTGCCATCATATGAGAGCACAAGAGCACACAGCTTCATTTTAAGCCCCAGTCACTGTGATGGGCACTATGCTGACTTTGAAGTACTGCCCATCTATAGACATTCCTTGGACTTCTTTCACCACTTAAGCATCTAGACTAGAGACTCCTTCCTGTCTTTCCCATGTGGAACCAGTTTGGAGATCCTGAAGCCAACTACCTGGGCTATCGGCAGCAGCCAATGTGGAAAAATTATTACTCTCCCAGGGAGCTGCAAGTAGTACATTTGTACTAGACTGAACTGTACTGTACAAGCCACGGTGATTCTCCATTTTTCTTCATTCTATAACAGTGGTCTCCAAACTGCGGCCCAAGGGCCAGATGCAGCCCTTTGCTAGCCCTTATCCGGCTATTGGGGCACTATCCCTCCCACTGACGCCAACAAGAAGGCACTATTCCTTCCTCTGATACCAAGGACGGGGCACTGTTCCTCTCACTGACACCTATGATGGGGCACTATTCCTCCCACTGATGCCAATGATGGGGCACTATTCCTTCCAATAATACCAATGACGGGACACTATTCATCCCACTGATACCAATGATGGGGCACTATTCCTTCCACTAATACCAATGATGAGGCACTATTCTTCCCAATAATACCAATGATGGGGCACTATTCATCCCACTAATACCAATGATGGGGCACTATGCCTTCCACTGATACGAATGATGGGGCACTATTCATCCCACTGATAATAATGATGGGGCACTATTCCTTTCTCTGATACCAATGATGGGGCACTATTCCTTTACTGATACCAATGATGGGGCACTATTCTTCCCACTGATTCCAATGATGGGGCACTAGTCCTCCGATTGATACCAATGATGGGGCACTATTCCTCCCACTGATACCAATGATGGGGCACTATTCCTCCCACTGATACCAATGATGGGGCACTACTCCTCCCACTGATACCAATGATGGGGCACTATTGCTCCCACTGATACAAATGATGGGGCACTATTCCACCCACTGAATATATATTATCTGCTCATATTCAGCCAAATGCTTCAGAACTCATTGGACGGCGCTTCACAGTGCAGATGGACAATGACCCGAAGCATACTGCAAAAGCAACCAAAGAGTTTTTTAAGGGAAAGAAGTGGAATGTTATGCAATGGCCAAGTCAATCACCTGACCTGAATCCAATTGAGCATGCATTTCACTTACTGAAGACAAAACTGAAGGGAAAATGCCCCAAGAACAAGCAGGAACTGAAGACAGTTGCAGTAGAGGCCTGGCAGAGCATCACCAGGGATGAAACCCAACGTCTGGTGATGTCTATGCGTTCCAGACTTCAGGCTGTAATTGACTGCAAAGGATTTGCAACCAACTATTAAAAAGTGAAAGTTTGATTTATGATTGTTAATCTGTCCCTTTACTTTTGGTCCCTTTAAAAAGTGGGAGGCACATATACAAAACTGTTGTAATTCCTACACCGTTCACCTGATTTGGATGTAAATACCCTCAAATTAAAGCTGAAAGTCTGCACTTAAAGCACATCTTGTTCATGTCATTTCAAATCCATTGTGGTGGTGTATAGAGCCAAAAAGATTAGAATTGTGCCGATGTCCCAATATTTATGGACCTGACTGTATAATAAAATTGGTGATACAAAGTATAAATCATGCTACAGAGATATGGCATATGGAACAAATATTGATCATCCTTATCGTCTTTTATCCCCCTTCCCCAACTCCTTTTCCTGAATCTTTTCCCTCTCCCCCTCTCCTCTTTCTTCATCCCGGATGATGTCCAATTTAAAGTGTTCGGTCCAGCAATTGCAGATGTTGTTTTTGTTTGTTGAATGCTTTGAAAAATAATAATAGCTTTTACAAAATGATATAAAATATATGACTCCTGCACAACCCATCCTTGTAATGTAGAGGCATTAAACATCGACTTTCCATTTCAATCTGCAAGCAGCTGTAATCTTCTGTTACCGCCAAAAATAATAAAAAGGAAAACAATAAATAAAATAAACAAATAACAATTAAAATAAACCTCTTCCTAAATAGACATGGCAATTGTTCTGGTTCAATTAACACTTTATGAATTAACATACCTCCTTAGATCTAGTCTGTCTGAACAGTATGGTCACCTGCTGACTTGGCACCATCCACAGGCAGCTTTAACTCTTCAATAAGATGCAGAAGTTGAATACAATTTTACTTCAGATAATTACAGCACAAGGGATGTTTTCCAGTCTTTTGCAGCTTTCCTAAGCTCTGTCTCTGCACAGTGCTAACACTGACTAAGGGAAGATGCATTGGTGTGCACAGCCTATTGCATTACACGTGTGTGTGTATCAGCAGAGCAGTGGACGGTGCCAGTAGAGCAGAGACTGATGCCAGTAAGACAATGGACAGTGCCAGTAGATCAGAGATTGATGCCAGTAAGACAGTGGATGGTGCCAGTAGATCAGAGATTGATGGCAGTAAGACAGTGGGCGGTGCCAGTAGATCACAGATTGATGGCAGTAAGACAGTGGATGGTGCCAGTAGATCAGAGATTGATGCCAGTAAGACAGTGGACGGTGCCAGTAGATCAGAGATTGATGCCAGTAAGACAGAGGACGGTGCCAGTAGATCAGAGATTGATGCCAGTAAGACAGTGGACGGTGCCAGTAGATCAGAGATTGATGCCAGTAAGACAGTGGACAGTGCCAGTAGATCAGAGATTGATGCCAGTAAGACAGTGGACAGTGCCAGTAGATCAGAGATTGATGCCAGTAAGACAGTGGACAGTGCCAGTAGATCAGAAATTGATGCCAGTAAGACAGTGGACGGTGCCAGTAGATCAGAGATTGATGCCAGTAAGACAGAGGACGGTGCCAGTAGATCAGAGATTGATGCCAGTAACACAGTGGACAGTGCCAGTAGATCAGAGATTGATGCCAGTAAGACCTTGGACAGTGCCAGTAGATCAGAGATTGATGCCAGTAAGACAGTGGACGGTGCCAGTAGATCAGAGATTGATGCCAGTAAGACAGTGGACGGTGCCAGTAGATCAGAGATTAATGCCAGTAAGACAGTGGACGTTGTCAGTCATTTTTATTTTTATTATTTTGTTAACAATTTTTTTTTTTTTTACACTTTTGGGGGCTTTGGTGAAATATCAAGGGTCTAAACAGAGAGAAAGGGATTGAGGACAGAGATTCCCCAGTTCCTTTCTCTGCAGCCTCAGCTGCACTGGACAGTGAACAAATGGGAAGTGCTCTTTGCTGAGAAGCTGCTTGTTCATTCACAGACTGAAGCATAGTTTTGAAGCATCTGCACAGATCACTCACTGTGTTCATTCATTCATCCATCCTGAAACATCCTCTGTAGCAGTCAGTGGGAGAGGAGGGAAGCTGGCAGTACTGCAGGGGATAAATGGTAAAAAAGTGCAGCACTATAAAGAAAAAGGGAGTTCTAAGAACCCACCACAGATGACACAGTGTAACATATATATGGATAAAATAGTGCAAACTTGGCAATAACAAACAGTATGGGTATGTAATACACAGATGATGTGCAAACCAGTGATAGTCCAAAAATAAGGGTGGACAATAGATATATCCACCAACGTGAATATTAATAACAATAATCACTATTCGAAGTTCAAATTCAAGTGCAAAAAAGATTAATCCAAAAAGGTTAAAGTGCAGTTAATATAGAGATGACTATAATGAAACTTCTGTGAATATATGAAGAGAAGAACCACCACCAACATATAGGAGGCTTACCAGAAAACTTGGACTCGGATCAGATATGCATTGGATGTACCGATATCTGGCAAAAGAACTGTTCCACAGGTCAGACTGGAAATGAAGTGATCCAATGTCCAGATGAGACTTGATCGATCAACAGTATGGAGATGAGCTATCACACATTGTGGTCCTCAGCAATCATATAGAACCATGAAGGGAAGAGAGCCCCAACATAGTGTAAACCAGCGATTAATTAAAATTTCTGGAATAAAAACAATGAGCACTCACATGTTCCAATTAAAACAAGCGCTTAAAACAGTATGGAAGGAATGCAATGTCACCGGCAGGACTGGACCTGACCTACGTTTCGTCTGATTAGACTTCTTCTGGAGTGTCCGCCCGCCCCAGTCATTGCATTTTTATAGGTGCACATAATTAATTAGGGTACCAACCTGTACGTCCCATGTGTTGGCATGGAGACACCATTAAACTTCCTGTATGTCAGAATAGCACTAGTAAGTGCGCACCAAGCCTCGTTCTGAGAACTTTGAACCTCCTGTTTGTCAAGATGGCGCTGGTGAGTGCACACCAAGCCTCTCTTTGGGAACAGAGGAAGGATCCTGGCTGATTGTACTGCATGGGGAGGCCAGGAAGCAGGGGAATTGGCACCACACAGGGATTATGGTGTGCCCAGTCACACCCACCACACTCTGTATGCACGCCTATGGGAACATGGAAGAAATGGGGAGGGTCTAGCTAGGACTGAACTAACTAGCACTTAACAGGATGGAAGGACATAAGAAGAAACTAAAACCACAAAGTAAAGAAGTTGTAGTGGCTCAAAACCACCACTAAGCATACTACCGAACAATAATAACCTTATGCAATTGAATACAACACAGAAAAATACATTTAAGTGGGACAGAACATCAATAGTTCTAGCTGTAGACAGGATTCCTCTAAATTATTTACCCCCCTGCTTGTGTAATTGGCTCACTATGTGTAATACGACAATGTTGATTTGCCCATACATAGCCCACCCCACCCCATGCATAAACACTCCATCCAGGCTGCTTCACTGCCTCCGTGTTGCACCATCCACTCCTGTCCAATCTCATGTTAACTGTTCTCTGAGCTTAGACAAGGGGGTGACATCTTGGCACCCCACAAGTACCAGTGTTCAGGCCTGGTGATCGGCTGTTCAGGCCTGAGCTTGGGGGAGGTCACATGCTAGCCCCTACCTGGGAACACTGCTCTGTTACCAAGGGCAGTGTGGGAAGGCAAGAAGTATGTCTGGGTAATAATACTATACTTACCAATATTATGGTACTGTATTCCTGGACACTGTTAACTATGCTCATGGTCTGTATTTCATCTCCACGCAGGCATGACCAAAAGCCACAAAGTCTTGCCCAGATCTCACCTCTAATGATACAGAGATTACACATCATTTGGGTTGGACCAGTTCAGACTGTGCCTTTTAAATATACAGGACCATCTACTCGTGGCCTCAATCTCTTCAATTAATGCCTTTAAAATGACTGTACATGTGCAGTAACTTATATAAGGATTATGCTGTGATCCCAGGACATGGCCCAGGACACAGCAGTAGTGGGACACAGGGCCATGATGGGAGGCGGTCCCAGCAAATCCAAGACAGTAAGGCCTCATACACATGGGCGTTATGGACGCCGGCGTTTGTAGGCGTTTTTTGCAGCTCTCCATGTTATTCAATAGCCCTCTAAAAACGCCGAAGTTTGTGAGCAGTAGAGGGCGTCGGCGTTAGTGAGCTGCAGCTAGAACGCGGGACCAGTGCGTTCTGAAGCTGCAGCGTCATGACGTTTTTGACGCAGAGGCAGCAAAATGCTCAATAATGTTGCTTAACGTTGTATACACAGCGTTAAGCCTCGTCAGGCGTTCTATTCAAAATCAATGGTTCCCTATGGGAGCCCATTGATTTGAATAGAAGCCGCACCAGAAGTGGGTTCCCCCCCAGAGCATACCAGGCTCTTCGATCTGGCAGGGATTTTAAGAGGAGCCCCCCACGCCGAAAAAAAATGGCGTAGGGTCCCCCCCAAAATCCATACCAGACCCTTATCCTAGCACGCAGCCTGGCAGGCCAGGAAAGGGGGTGGGGACGAGCAAGCCCCCCCTCCTGGACCGTACCAGGCCGCATGCCCTCAACATGGGGAGTATGGGTGCTTTGGGGCAGGGGGGGCATTGCGCCCCCCACCCCAAAGCACCTTGTCCCCATGTTGATGGGGACAAGAGCCTCTTCCCGACAACCCTGGCCGTTGGTTGTCGGGGTCTGCGGGCGGGGGCTTATCGGAATCTGGAAGCCCCCTTTAACAAGGGGGCCCCCAGATGCCGGGCCCCCCACCCTATGTAAATGAGTATGGGGTACATCGTACCCCTACCCATTTACCTGGGGGGAAAAAGTGTACAAAAAAACCACTACACAGCTTTTTAAAATATTTTATTAAATCCGCTCCGGCATCTTCTCCCCTCTCTTCTTTCGTCGGCTCTTTTGCGGGGTCTTCTGAGGGGTCTTCTGCAGGGGTCTTCAGCTCTTTTGCTGCTGTCTCCCCGGCTAGCTTCTCCCGCCGCTGCTTCTTCTTCTTCTTCCTCTTCCCCTTCTTCTGGAGATGTTGACTCGTCGCTCTCTTCCACTCGAATGCCGAGTCCGTGCTGCGCGGTTGCTTTATATTGGCATGGGGCGGGGCCACACGATGACGTCATCATCAGCCCCACCCTCATGATGTCACATCCTGGGGCGGGGCTTCACATCACAGCCCCACCCCAGGATGTGACATCATGAGGGTGGGGCTGATGATGACGTCATCGTGTGGCCCCGCCCCATGCCAATATAAGGCAACCGCGCAGCATGGACCCGGCATTCGAGTGGAAGAGAGCGACGAGTCAACATCTCCAGAAGAAGGGGAAGAAGAAGAAGCAGCGGCGGGAGAAGCTAGCCGGGGAGACAGCAGCAAAAGAGCTGAAGACCCCCGCAGAAGACCCCTCAGAAGACCCCGCAAAAGAACCGAAGAAAGAAGAGAGGGGAGAAGATGCTGGAGCGGATTTAATAAAATATTTTAAAAAGCTGTGTAGTGTTTTTTTTTTGTACACTTTTTCCCCCCAGGTAAATGGGTAGGGGTATGATGTACCCCATACTCCTTTACATAGGGTGGGGGGCCCGGCATCTGGGGGCCCCCTTGTTAAAGGGGGCTTCCAGATTCCGATAAGCCCCCGCCCGCAGACCCCGACAACCAACGGCCAGGGCTGTCGGGAAGAGGCTCTTGTCCCCATCAACATGGGGACAAGGTGCTTTGGGGTGGGGGGCGCAGTGCCCCCCCTGCCCCAAAGCACCCATACTCCCCATGTTGAGGGCATGCGGCCTGGTACGGTCCAGGAGGGGGGGGGCGCTTGCTCGTCCCCACCCCCTTTCCTGGCCTGCCAGGCTGCGTGCTCGGATAAGGGTCTGGTATGGATTTTTGGGGGGATCCTATGCCGTTTTTTTTCGGCGTGGGGGCTCCTCTTAAAATCCCTGCCAGATTGAAGAGCCTGGTATGCTCTGAGGGGGAACCCCACGCAAATTTTTTGCGGGGGTTCCCCTTTAAGACACCTAGCACACAAGTCGCGCTGCAAGTCGGATCACCGTGATCCGACTTCTGGTGCGGCTTCTATTCAAATCAATGGGCTCCCATAGGGAACCATTGATTTTGAATAGAGGCAGAAAACACCGCAAAAAGCTGGCGTGAAAAAACATCCATTGACGTCAATGCAAAACGCCAAGCAAAACGTCAGTTTTTTTCCCTGTCAGGCCCGTAGTTTTTCTTATTTTTCTGCAAACGCCCGTGTGTATGAGGCCTAAACATGTATGGCATATACTGTATGTCTGGGGGGGGGGGGGGGGGTTGGGGCA
>BLSH010510204.1:742589-766048 GCA_018402905.1 Glandirana rugosa
GACGGAACGATTTCTTCCCATTTCCACTACCTGACCGGTTCGTATAGAGGTCTGGATTTGGAATAACTCGTAGACACCCCGTAGGAGTTTACATTCTACCTCCTCGCGTTCCAGAGATTGTAGGTGGTCGAGACACTACAGTATTACCTCATCACCTTCTCCTGAGGTCACCGTTGGACACTTAGAGACACTTGAGGTACGGGTTCTCCCAATTCCGTGTATAACAGTGTAAATTTGCTGTCCCCTCAAAATAACTCAACACACAGCCATTAATGTCTAAACTGCTGGCAACAAAAGTGAGTACATCCCTAAGTGAAAATGTCCAAATGGGGCCCAAAGTGTCAATATTTTGTGTGGCCACCATTATTTTCCAACACTGCCTTAACCCTCTTGGGCATGGAGTTCACAGAGATTCACAGGTTGCCACTGGAGTCCTCTTCCACTACTCCATTATGACATCACAGAGCTGGTGGATGTTAGAGACCTTGCGCTCCTCCATCTTACATTTGAGGATGCCCCACAGATGCTCAATAAGGTTTAGGTCTGGAGATATGCTTGGCCAGTCCATCACCTTTACCCTTCTTTAGCAAGGCAGTGGTCATCTTGGAGGTGTGTTTGGGGTCATTATCATGTTGGAATACTGCCCTGCGGCCCAGTCTCCATAGGGAGGGGATCATGCTCTGCTTCAGTATGTCACAGTACATGTTGGCATTCATGGTTCCCTCAATGAACTGTAGCTCCCCAGTGCTGGCAGCAATCATGCAGCCCCAGACCATGACACTCCCACCACCATGCTTGACTGTAGGCAAAACACACTTGTCTTTGTACTCCTCATCTGGTTGTTGCCACACACGTTTGACACCATCTGAACCGAATAAGTTTATCTTGGTCTCATCAGACCACAGGACATGGTTCCAGTAATCCATGTCCTTAGTCTACAGCAAACTGATGTGTACCATCTTTAGAAGAGGCTTCCTTCTGGGACAACAGCCATGCAAATCAATTTAATGCAGTGTGCAGCATATGGTCTGAGCACTGACAAGCTGACCCCCCCACCCCTTCAACCTCTGCAGCAATGCTGGCAGCACTCATACATCTATTTCCCAAAGACAATCTCTGGATATGATGCTGAGCAAGTGCACTCAACTTTGGTCGACCATGGTGAGGCCTGTTCTGAGTGGAACCTGTCCTGTTAAACCACTGTATGGTCTTGGCCACCGTGCTGCAGCTCAATTTCAGAGTCTTGGCAATCTTCTTATAGCCTAGGCCATCTTTATGTAGAGCAACAATTCTTTTTTTTCAGATCCTCAGAGAGTTCTTTGCCATGAGGTGCCATGTTGAACTTCCAGTGACCAGTATGAGAGAGTGAGAGTGATAACACCAAATTTAACACACCTGCTCCCCATTCATACCTGAGACCTTGTAACACTAACGAGTCACATGACACTGGGGAGGGAAAATGGCTAATTGGGCCCAATTTGGACTTTTTCATTTAGGGGTGTACTCACTTTTGTTGCTAGCGGTTTAGACATTAATGGCTGTGTGTTGAGTTATTTTGAGGGGACAAACTTACACTGTTATACAAGCTGTACACTCACTACTTTACATTGTAGCAAAGTGTCATTTGTTCAGAGTTGTCACATTGAAAGATATCCATGTTTTTAAATGAATTCATAATTTTTTCTATTTGTAGAAAATATTTGTTTTACAAAAAAAAATTTAATAGTGTCAACGTGGGGGAGTTGGCATTCCTTTGGAGGCTGTATTTGCATGCTGGCCTGTATGATTCATAGAACTAAAATCCGATGAATGAAAGGGGCAGGCCAGGGACAGTCAGGCGGGAGAGGAAAGGGCTAGAGGACAGGGCTAGATCTAGCCTATCTGATCTGGGGTGCTGTAAAAAAAAAAATCAGGGGGCATAATATTAATATTGTGACAGAGATGCAGGGAGTCCATATTTCCTTTTCACTTTTTACATCAGGTCCCCATTTGCCCATTTACATCAGATCTCCCCATCAGAGTTCCCCCTTACATCAGGTGTCCTCATCAGACTGTCCCTTACAGCAAGAGTCCTAATCAAAGAGCCCCCTTACCTCAGCTGTCCTCATTGAAGTTCCCCCTGACTTAAACTGCCTGCATTAGAGCCCCCCTTACATAACTCTTCCCATCAGAGTACCTTCTTATATCAACTGTCCCTATCAGAGTGCTCTCTTGCATCAACTGTCCACATTAGAGTGCCCTCTTACATTAACTGTCTCCATCAGAGTGCTCTCTTACATCAACTGTCCACATTAGAGTGCCCTCTTACATCAACTGCCCCATCAGAATGCTCTGTTACATCAACTGTCCATATTAAAGAGCTCTCTTACATCAACTGTCCACATTAAGTGCTCTCTTACATCAACTGACCCCAATCAAAGTGCCCTTTTACATCAACTGACCCCAATCAAAGTGCCCTTTTACATCAACTGTCCCAATTAGAGTGCCCCCTTACATCAACTGCCCCCCAGTAGAGTGACCCCTTACATCAACTGTCCCAATCAAAGCCCCCCTTTTATAAACTGTGCCCATCAGAGTGCCCCCTTACATCAACTGTCCCCATCAGAGTGCCTTTTTACATCAACTGTCCACATCAGAGTGCCCCCTTACATCAACTGTCCCAATAAAAGCCCCCTTACATCAACTGTCCACATTAGAGTGCCCCCTTACATCAAATGTCCAGATCAAAGTCCCCCTTTCATCAACTGTCCCAATCAGAGTGCCCTGATATGTCAACTGTCCCCATCAGAGTGCCCCCTTAGATCAAATGTCCCCATCAGAGGAAATTGAAGTCACAAGATTCCTTCAATATCTCAGAAGTTCTGGTTGTGGTTTAACAAAACAACACGTTTGAATGCCTGCTAACTATCAACTCTCTTACTAAAGCGGCTTTTAATCACAATTGGGCAATCTGGTTGGAAAATCCCATTTCTAAGGTTTAGCGAGAATCCTTTTTCCTTTAGGTCATGTTATGCTTATATGAACAGCCTATTTTGAATGCCATTTATATAGTAATTTACTTTCCTCATTGATGTAACTGGTGTACCTTCATTATATGTTTGTATATTGTTTAGTTTTAAGACTTACCCATCTTCTTCTTGTTCTTGTACAGTTGATCTAGATGTATGTACCACTTCATTACTATATCTTGCATAAATGTCCTACTGTACCATCTTCTTATATTAAATAAAAATGTATTGATTTAAAAAATGTCCCCTTCAGAGTGCCCCCTTATATCAAATGTCATGATCAAAGCCCCCCTTTCATCAACTGTCCCACTCATAGTGCCCCTTATTTCAACTTTCCCAATCATAGTGCCCCCTTATGTCAACTGTCTCAATCAGAGTGCACCCTTACATCAACTGTGCCCATCAGAGTGACCCCTTACATCAAATGTCCCCAGCACAGTTCCCACTTACATCAAATGTCCCTATCAGAGTGCCCCCTTACATCAATGTCCCCATCACTGTGCCCCCTTATATCAAATGTCCCATCAGAGTGCACCTTTACATCAATTGTCCCCATCAGAGTGCCCAATTACATCACATGTCTCCATCAGAGTTCCCTCTTACATCAAATTTCCCCATCAGAGTGCCCCCTTACATTAACTGTCCCCATCAAAGCCCCCCTTACATCCAATGCCCCCATCAGAGTCCCCCCTTACATGAAATGTCCCCATCAGTGTGCCCCCTTACATTAAATGTCCCCATAAGAGTGCTCTTTACATTAAATGTCCTCATCAGAGTGCCCCCCTACATCAACTGTCACGATCAAAGCCGTCCTTTCATCAACTGTCCCAACCAGAGTGCCTTGTTGATCAGTGGATGCACTCAACTTTTAATTCATTACATTTGTGTAAAAGTGAATATAATTTATCTACATCTTTTTTGCATTTTTTTGGGGTACTTCAGGAAATTCTTGGTGCAATATACATTGGAATGGAAGAGGTTAACTCCGAACCAGCCACGTTAGTAAAATAAGTCATTGGAAACGATGTAAGCATTGTGTGGCACAGCATGTGGTTCTAATTACCATCCTGTACATACTGCACCTGCTAGTAAATAGTGCTTACAGGGACAATAAAAATGGACGCAGAACCGATAATACAACACAAGAGGAACGTCATCTCAACTTTATTGACAGTTTTACACATTTGGGTTGCAGCTGCCTCAGGGATGGTAGGAAGCACAGAGCACAAATTACGTATGTTATTCCGATCCAGGGATATATCTTAAAGGAGTAGATACAGAAATAAAATTGGAAATGTTCTTCATAGCAACCAATCAGGATGAGTTCAAAGTTCAAACCGAACGTTGGCCATTTAGGTGCTTATGCAAACTTTCTATTTGTTTGGCAGGAGCTGAAAATCATATATATACAGTCAGGTCCATAAATATTGGGACATTGACACAATTCTAATTGTTTTGGCTCTATACACCACCACAATGGATTTGAAATGAAACAAACAAGATGTTCTATAACTGCAGACTTTCAGCTTTAATTTGAGGGTATTTACATCCAAATCAGGTGAACGTGTAGGAATTACAACAGTTTGTAAATGTGCCTCCCACTTTTTAAGGGACCAAAAGTAATGGGACAATTGGCTGCTCAGCTGTTCCATGGCCAGGTGTGTGTTATTCCCTCATTATCCCATTTACAAGGAGCAGATAAAAGGTCGAGTTCATTTAAACTGTGCTATTTGCATTTGGCATCTGTTGCTGTCAACTCTCAATATGAGATCCAAAGAGTTGTCACTATCAGTGAAGCAAGTCATCATTAGGCTGAAAAAACAAAACAAACCCATCAGAGAGATAGCAAAAACATTAGGTGTGGCCAAATCAACTGTTTGGAACATCCTTAAAAAGAAAGAACGCACCAGTGAGCTCAGCAACACCAAATGACCCAGAAGACCACGGAAAACAACTGTGGTAGATGACCGAAGAATTCTTTCCCTGGTGAAGAAAACACCCTTCACAACAGTTGGCCATATCAAGAACACTCTCCAGGAGGTAGGTGTATGTGTGTCAAAGTCAACAATCGAGAGAAGACTTCACCAGAGTGAATACAGAGGGTTCACCACAAGATGTAAACCATTGGTGAGCCTCAAAAACAGGAAGGCCAGATTAGAGTTTGCCAAACAACATCTAAAAAAGCCTTCACAGTTCTGGACCAACATCCTATGGACAGATGAGACCAAGATCAACTTGTACCAGAGTGATGGGAAGAGAAGAGTATGGAGAAGGAAAGGAACTGCTCATGATACAAAGCATACCACTTCGTCAGTGAATTATGGTGGTGGTAGTGTCATGGCGTGGGCATGTATGGCTGCCAATGGAACTGGTTCTCTTGTATTTATTGATGATGTGACTGCTGACAAAAGCAGCAGGATGAACTCTGAAGTGTTTTGGGCAATATTATCTGCTCATATGCAACCAAGTATTAAAAAGTGAAAGTTTGATTTATGTTTGTTAATCTGTCCCATTACATTTGGTCCCTTAAAAAGTGGGAGGCACATATACAAACTGTTGTAATTCCTACACTGTTCACCTGATTTGGATGTAAATACCCTCAAATTAAAGCTGAAAGTCTGCACTTAAAGCACATCTTGTTTGTTTAATTTCAAATCCATTGTGGGGGTGTATAGAGCCAAAAAGATTAGAATTGTGTCGATGTCCCAATATTTATGGACCTGACTGTAGTATAGTAAGGGTATTTCTACTAGCTACTACTGACCTCTTCCTATCTGTCAATGATTGATAAGAATATGACACACACTGCCACCCCATCTGGTCCTATTCATTTAATGGCCGGGAATCCCTGACCATGTAAGCAAAGGGGCAGGGACAGTGTGACATCACTGACCAAATATGGTCATATTTGGTCAGTGATGTCACCCAGAGCACCCATGGCCATTTGTTAATTTTTAGCAACAGGGCTTAGGAGATGTCATTCTCCACTAGTCGGCGACAGCATTGAATGTGTCTGGATTTTTTTTTTCCTTCATCGGATGTCCTTCATCGGGTGTCATTAATGATGTGGATCTGCATCATTGGACGGCGCGATGGTATATCATGGGACATTTTTTTTTTAAAGCATTTGTCCTTACATTTTTTTTGTGAATGAGTAGGGGTATCCCTTACTCATTCACATGAGGGAGGGACGGTATCTGGATGTCCCCTCTTAATAAAGAGCATAGTCCATATTCCCATCACACACGTTCCTGGAATAAGCTCTTAGAATACTGGGTGCTGTAACGACCGCCAGCTGGATAATGAAACCTATACGATTTGTATATATTCGCCAGCACACCAAGGATCATCAATTTCGTCCAAACGTTTTTTTTATTCAAAGAATGATTACATCACAAAACGGTGTAGTGCAACATTTCGGAGCCACGCAGGACCCCTTCGTCAGGCATGTGATGACTCTTATTAAATAGAGCTTCCAGATTCCAAGAAACCCCCCTTGCCCACAGACCCCCAAAACCACCGGGTCAGGGTTGTGGGGAAGAGGCCCTTTGTCCTCATCACCATGGGGACAAGGTACTTTGCCAGGGGGAATCACGATGTGGTTCAGTAATATTTGGGAAGGAAGGGCTGCCCGCTCATCCCTTTTCTTTTCTGGTCTGCTAGGCTGCATGCCCTGATAAGGGTCTGGCATGGATTTTTGGGGGGACCCCATGATTTTTTTTTGTTTTATGTATGTGGTTCCCACTTAAAATTCTTTTTTTTTTTGGATGCCTGGGTCGTTGGGGTCATGCAGACAGGTTGTCCCACACTCCCTGTTGGCTCCAATGTCTGGAGCTTGGTATGCTGCCGCCCTGCCCCCTTTCAACATGGTAACAGCGGCCATTGGTTCTGCTGTGGGTCTTGGACAGGGTGAGCACCACGCACCAGATGGGATACTGGTGTGGGTGGTACTTTCTCTTCCATGGGGAGTATATAGGGTGGTTTGGTAGGTCATTTGGCTTTGTGGAGGCACTGGTGGTACTACCCTTTGTTTCTTTCCCTGGATGGTGCAGTTGGACTGGTAGGCCTGTTACAGCCTCTTGTTCTTTCATCTCCTATATTTCTTCACAGATATGGGGGGGGGGGGGGGGGCACTAACATTGATATCAGACCCCCGTCTAGGATATAGGGTTTGGTATAGATGAATGGAATTAAGCTTTACGCATTACTAAAATTGCTGCTACACACCAAGCTGAATTTATTTATGTTTTGCTTTGGTACATGTACCCAGGGCGGTGGCCAGTGCCCATGTCATTTCTTTGACAATCCCTTTCCTATTATCTTAGAAAATGGCTATTAGGGTGTATTTACACCACAATCTCTGCATTCACTGTGCGTTTCTGCATTTGCGTGTATCTTTTGGAATACATTTTTCATTAATTTAAGTTTACACACGTTCATGTGTGTTTTGCATGCATATGCACGTGTTTACATGCATTTGTGTTGCATTCCGGTGCAGAAAAATGCAGCATGCTGTAATTTTTTTAACCACTTCTTGACCACACTTTAGCCGAAAGATGGCTACAGCACGGTCGTCCAGTTCTGTGAGGGCATCCATGGACATCCTCCCAGAACCACCTCCCTGCATTCCCCCTGGGGCGTGCATTTGACGCGCTCTGTGATCGCTGTGTCCTTCGGCTGATACCAGATCGGGCTAAAGGGCCAATCACAGCGGCCCTTTACCATGTGATCAGTCCAATCACAAACAAACTTGCCAGTTGTCGGCATTCCTTTCCTAAAAAACACAAAACAAAATACAATACTGCACCACCATATAAGTCAACTACATTTAATTGAAAATGAATCCACATGACATGGCCCGCGCCATCCATCCCACATTCCGATACCCACAGTTGGTCCTATCTCCCCTCACCCCAATCCTTATGCCCACCTACCTACTACTACCCTCTCCCCCCTCCCACAGGGGATGTGGAGGGGAATTGTCCCAGGGAGCTGAGAATCCCTCGTTGCCCCCCTAGGATGGAAAAAACCCCAATCACTGTCCCACCACAGAATATCTCCCCTAGTGATCCATAATATAAACCAGCTACTAATGCACTGGGACCAGAACTAACTATAGAGTCACCAGCTAATGGTTGCATGAAAATTAGTCAGTTATTACATGAGGGCTGGGAGACAAGAGGCATATATGCCCAACAGTGGCAATGTCATTGAGATGGTATTTGGGGTATAGTTGAACCCGGGGGCTCTGCCCCTCACTTGCCATTTAGTTCCCTTATGGATGACACATATGACTCACGGTTGTGGCTGGTGGAACTGGAAGCCCTCTGTCCTTATTTAATTGTACGTAGGGTTGCCACATCATCCCTTTAATCCAGGGCACATAGTAATTACACAGGTTCTGTGGCTGATTAAGGTGGTAATTAAACTCACATGGTTCCTTATCTGCATTAAATTAGCCTCAAAACCTGTGTAATTCATATGTGTCCTGGATTAAAGGGATGATGTGGCAATCCTAATTGTACGCTGGAATGCTGTGGATATACACAGGAAGACTGCTGCCTATTCGATCTGGCAGTCTCAACCTCTCTCAACTGCTTTCTGACACCCCCCTCCCTCCCACAATGGAGCTTCAGCTGCCACTGCAGAGGACCATTTACTAATTAATTCCTGATGTGCAGTGTCAAGTCCATGTGATGCAACACTTCCAAAATGCATGACATTGCATGTTGATGCATTAATGCATGCATTTGGGGGTTAACATGGCTGTTCTGAACAACTGATACATAAAGTTACAGCAGGGGTAGTACTAGAAGAGTTTAGGTTGTCTACTTAGCATGGTGAATTTTCAATACGAGTTAAATGAAAATTCCCTTCCAAAGTGAAAATTAAAAAAAAACAAAAAACTTTGCAAGCTGAACGTGAAAATTATGCTTTTTTTGTATGTTACACAGCGTTCCCCTTTAACCCACACTCCTCTTTTCAGAACACATTCAAAGACTGCATTGCGTTTTAATTTTCAGGGCGTGCAGCTGCATAAAAGCCTCATTAATGTAAACTTTGAGCGAAAAATGCTGAAGCAAGCAGAACTGTTGCTAATGTATCGCTCCATTCAGTACTATTTATTGGTGAACTACAAATATACAAACTCACAGAACCACCATAAGGGGAAAGCCATATAACCACCCATCTCATGTAATACCCCCACGCGTACCCCAAGGAAATTGTTCACGTTTTCAATATATTTTAACTGGCAAACATTAGATCTTGATTCAAATAGTGCCTACAGGTAAAGGTGTGGGAACCTCTCATAATGAGCACAGCAGGTGTACAGACCCAGCAACCCAACACAGGGATGGCCAAAACCCCTCATAATGAGTACACCAGGTGTACAGACCTGGGAACTCAGCACAGGGATGGTGGGAACCTCTCATAATGAGCACAGAAGGTGTACAGACCTAGGAACTCAGTGCAGGGATGGTGGGAACCCCTCATACTGGGCACGGCAGGGGTACAGATCCAGGAACTCAGCACAGTAGAGTTGCCACATCATCCCTTTAAACCCGAACACATATTAATTACACAGGTTCTGTGGCTGATTAAGGTGGTAATTAAACTCACTTGGTGCCTTATCTGCATTAAATTAGTCTCAGAACAACCTGTCTAATTCATATGTGTTCGGGTTTAAAGGGATGAGGTGGCAACCCTACAGCACAGGGATGGTGGGAACCCCTCATAATTGGCACATCAGGGGTACAGACCCAGGAATTCAGCACAGGGATGGTGGGAACTCTTCATAAAGAGCACAGCAGGTGTGTAGAAATGGACATTCAAGTTAAGGATGTAGGGATTTCCACATAATGTGAACAACCTACAGTATCTCACAAAAGTGAGTGCACCCCTCACATTTTTGTAAACATTTTATTCTATCTTTTCATGTGACAACACTGAAGAAATTGCACTTTGCTACAATGTAAAGTAGTGAGTGTACAGCTTGTATGACAGTGTGAATTTGCTGTTCCCTCAAAATAACTGAACAAACAGCCATTAATATCTAAACTGCTAGCGACAAAAGTGAGTACACCCCTAAGCGAAAATGTCCAAATTGGGCCCAATTAGCCATTTTCCCTCCCCGGTGGTGTGTGACTCGTTAGTGTTACAAGGTCTCAGGTGTGAATGAGGAGCAAGTGTGTTAAATTTGGTGTTATCGCTCTCACTCTCTCATACTGGTCACTGGAAGTTCAACATGGCACCTCATGGCAAAGAACTCTCTGAGGATCTGAAAAAAAGAATTGTTGCTCTACATAAAGATGGCCTAGGCTATAAGAAGATTGCCAAGACCCTGAAACTGAGCTGCAGCACGGTGGCCATGACCATACAAAGGTTTAACAGGATAGGTTCCACTCAGAACAGGCCTCGTCATGGTCATCCAAAGGATTTGAGTGCACATGATCAGCATCATATCCAGAGGTTGTCTTCGGCAAATAGATGTAGTGCTGCCAGCATTGCTGCAGAGGTTAAAGGGGAGGGGGGTCAGCCTGTCAGTGCTCAGACCATACGCCGCACATTGCATCAAATTGGTCTGCATGACTGTCATCCCAGAAGGAGGCCTCTTCTAAAGATAGTGCACAAGAAAGCCTGCAAACAGTTTGCTGAAGACAAGCAGACTAAGGACATGGATTACTGGAACCAAGATACCAAGATACACTTATTTGGTTCCGATGGTGTCAAGCGTGTGTGGCGGCAACCAGATGAGGAGTACAAAGACAAGTGTGTCTTGACTATAGTCAAGCATGGTGGTCGGAGTGTCATGGTCTGGGGCTGCATGAGTGCTGCCAGCACTGGGGAGCTACAGTTCATTGAGGGAACCATGAATGCCAACATGTACTGTGACATACTGAAGCAGAGCATGATCCCCTCCCTTCGGAGACAGGGCTGCAGGGCAGTATTCCAACATGATAATGACCCCAAACACACCTCCAAGACAACCACTGCCTTGCTAAAGAAGCTGAGGGTAAAGGTGATGGACTGGCCAAGCATGTCTCCAGACCTAAACCTTATTGAGCATTTGTGGGGCCATCCTCAAATGCAAGGTGGAGGAGCGCAAGAGCTCTAACCTCCGCCAGCTCCGTGATGTTGTCATGGAGGAGTGGAAGAGGACTCCAGTGGCAACCTGTGAAGCTCTGGTGAACTCCATGCCCAAGAGGGTTAAGGTAGTGCTGGAAAATAATGGTGGCCACACAAAATATTGACACTTTGGACCCCATTTGGACATTTTCACTTAGGGGTGTACTCACTTTTGTTGCCAGCGGTTTAGACATTAATGGCTGTGTGTTGAGTTATTTTGAGGGGACAGCAAATTTACACTGTTATACAAGCTGTACACTCACTACTTTACATTGTAGCAAAGGGTCATTTCTTCAGTGTTGTCACATGAAAAGACAGAATAAAATATTTACAAAAATGTGAGGGGTGTACTCACTTTTGTGAGATATTGTATATGTAGACCCAGAAAACTCAGGCTGGGATGGTGGGAACCTCTCATAATGGGCACAGCAGGTGTACAGACTCGGGCACTCAGCACAGGGATGGTGGAAACCCCTCATAATGGGCACAGCGGGTGTACAGACCCAGGAACTCAGCACAGGGATGGTGGGAACCCCTCATAATGGGCACAGCAGGTGTACAGACCAAAGAGCTTAGCTCATGGATGGTGGGAATCTCTCATAACGGGCACACCAGATGTACAGACCCATGACTTGGCACAGATATGGTGGGAGTCTCTCATAATGGGAGCAACTGATGTGCAGATCCGGGAATTCAGCTAAGAGATTTCCTGAGCAGCACTGGATGTTCCCTGGAGATTTTTTTGCTGTTTTCTGTTAATATCTAATCTGAAATGAACAGTGAGAAAGTTTGAAAACTTTGGCTAATTACTCTCCATAACAGTTTATTAAACAAAGGGGAAGTGTTTTCACGCTAATCAGACTAATTACATTAGGTAACGGCAAGTGGCGCGCCAGTTTACGGTGTTAATTACGGAGGCAGCCTATCTAACAATAACAAATGTTGTTTATCTTCATTTACAGATACTGGAACAATTGTGGCGGGTTCTGTTCAGGTGGCTACGGGAAATGTATCGCTTACCGTTTACAACATATGATAATCACTAATTAATGAGATGCAAAATCAAATTAAGATTAAAGTGTCACTCCATCACAACTCACCCGCTGTATCGCTATATCTACAAAAAGAGCAGAGGACTTCAGAATGCTCCCAGGCTCTCATTACATTGCAGCAATTAAGGCTCGCCAAAAAACACATTCTGTCCTGTGTTTTCTGCAGGGGAAATCTTGCGCTATTAAAGCTGAAGTCTAATATTTTGCCTTCACTCATTCCTCCTTAAGCCTCTTATAAACACGCTAATGAAATTGTAACATAAACCTTTCCTTTTTCATTACACACCTGACATCATCACTGGGTCTCCATGCTTCTCTATGCAATGCCGGCAGATGATGGCTGGTGGGAGGATGTTTCTTGAAAACATGTCTCAATACTCCTCTAGAGCCTTCAGCCTTGATGCAAGCAGTGGGAATAGACATAATCTTGGCAACTTTACTCTACACGCCAGGCTGTATATGACATGCTCCTGACCATGACTATGATTGACCACTACACGTACCTCAGGCCAGTGCCGGGACAAGTTCACCTAGAGCCCAGGGCGAGCATGCCAAATTGTGCTCCCCCCCCACACATAATTAGCATTATGTGTCAGCAATCCGCCCCCCCCCCCAAAAAAAAAAATTGAGCACTAATCTGCATGCTTACCCCTGAAGCATAAATTCCCCCTCCTCCCACTACAGATCCGTCCCCTGCTGAAATCCCTTTCCGAGAACAATTCTTTGCCCCCGCCCAGCTAGAATCCTCTCATTTCCCATATGCCGCCAACACAAATCTACCCCCCCTCCCCCCAAAAAAATTCCCCCCA
The DNA here is from genome assembly GCA_018402905.1 of Glandirana rugosa. Lineage (NCBI taxonomy): Eukaryota > Metazoa > Chordata > Amphibia > Anura > Ranidae > Glandirana > Glandirana rugosa. Next base: position 755,586 of record BLSH010510204.1, read on the forward strand.
CCTTGTACCAGTTGTCTACCCCTCTCCCCCCACTGCAAACCCCCCCTCCCATCACAAATTTTCCCCAATACCCCGTCCTAGCACATGTATTGCCCCCATAGTGTAGGTGCGTTTTTCTAGCAGGGTTTGCTAGGTGAGGTAAAATTTAGTCAGGCCTGAGTGTATGAGCAGGCCTGAATGTTTTGATCTGGGCCGGGAGGAGAGGCTCAGGGAGGATTGGGTGGACTTAACAGATGAGGTCACCAGAACCTTCCACTTCTTTCTAGAAACCTGGGCAAGGTTTCTGGTCAGAGAGCTGGGAGATAGGCGGAGCCATCTGGAGTGTTCTAAGGAGCCCTGACCAATCCCCAGGCAGGATTGGCAAGGGTCAGGCCTCCTTAAATACTCTTGAGTCAGCCCAGTCTAGGAAGAAGTGTCGGGTGGAAGTCTGGAGATGTAGCAGAGGCGCCGTGGAGGACCCAACCCGGGAGGTCGCCCCAGTCTGGGGAGGGTGAGCTTGGGGCCTGGAGGTTCAGATGCAGCCAGGAGGGGTGGTGATTCCTGGAGTCGCACAGGGGAACAGGAGAACAGTGGAGGTGCTACACAGTAAGAGACTTTAAAGAGATTCACCGGTTTGAGAAGAAAGTGCTGGAGCAGGCTGGGAGAGGATTATTGGACAGTCTGTGGGAGCCTTGGGAGCCAGTTCAGGGAAAGCACAAACCCCTTAACCGCTTCCCGACCACGCGCCGTCTTTTCACAGCGGCAGTCGGGGAGCTGGGCGCGAATCGACGTAAATAGGCGGCGATTCGCATTTTGCCCACCAGGGGGCGCGCGCCGGCGGCGGCGCGCGCGCGCCCCCGCCGCACTCCTGAGGAGTGTGCCCGCGGCTCGGGCGGACCCGATGTCCGCCGGCGAGCCGCGATGAGCGGCTACAGGGAAAAGAACGGGGAACCGCCGATGTAAACACGGCGGTTCCCCGCCCTGTCAGTGGGGCATGAGAGATCTACTGATCCCTGTCACTGGGATCAGTTAGATCTCTCATGCCCATGTTAGCCCAACCCCCCCACAGTAAGAACACACCCAGGGAACACACTTAACCCCTAGCTCCCCCCCCCCAGGTTAACCCCTTCACTGCCAATGACATTTATACAGTAATCAGTGGACATTTAAATTTCTGATCGCTGAATAAATGTCATTGGTCCCAAAAAAGTGTCAAAAATGTCCGACATGTCCGCCCCAATATCGCATTACCGCTAAAAATCGCAGATCGCCGCCATTACTAGTAAAAAATAAAAAAAAAATAAAAACCCCAGAAATGAATTCTCATCATCCGTAAACGCGGCCACTTTTGCGCAAACCAATCAATAAACGCCGATTGCGATTTTTTTTATCGCAAATATGAGGAATTATATAAATCGGCCAAAAACAGTGAAAAAAAATGTTTTTTTATATTTTTTTTTTTGATTTGAATTTTAGCAAAAAGTAAGAAATTTGGGTTTTTTTGCAAAATGGTCGCTCTTCTTTTGTTTATAGCGGCGATAAGAAATGACGCAGAGGCGATCAAATACCACCAAAAGAAAGCTCTATTTGTGGGAAAAAAAGGACGCAAATTTTGTTTGGGTACAACATCGCACGACCGCGCAATTGTCCGTTAAAGCGACGCAGCGCCGAATCGCAAAAAGTGCTCTGGTCCTAAAGCTGCAAACCTTCCGGGGCTGAAGTGGTTAAAATACCCTAGCACAAATCTTTTCCCCATTCCCCCTTCTAACACGAATCCCCTCAAATCGACACTCCTAGCACACCTCCCCAAAAATCCCCTCCTAGTACAATTCTTATTCCCTGGTGTACCCCAATCTGTAAACGACATGCTCCTGATCACTGCACTCTGTACCCGGGCTGTAAATGGCATGCTCCTGATCACTGTGTTCTGTATCCTGCTCTTATTTATGACATACTCCTGACCACTGTCTCTTTAACCTGGACTGTACAAAACCTACTCCTGACCCCTGCTCTCTTTATGCCAGGCTGTAAATGGCATGCTCCTAATTACTGTGCTCTGTACCCTGCTTCCTATATATGACATACTCCTGACCACTGTCTATTTACCCTGGACTGTACAAAACCTACTACTGACCCCTGCACTCTGTGTGCCAGGCTGTATACGACATGCTTCTGACCACTGCACTCTGTATGGCAGGCTGTATATGACATACTCCTGACCCCTGCACTCTGTATGCCAGGCTGTATATGACATGCTACTGACCTCTGCACTCTGTATGCCAGGCTGTATATGACATACTCCTGGCCACTGTCCTCTGTGCATTAGGCTGTATTTGACATGAGGCTGTATATTTCACGTTTGAGCCTGCCCCAACAGAAAGGATTAGGACAGGCTAAACCTCCTTTCATTAGCATAGAATGAAGAAGTTTAGCTTCTAAATCTTTTAACCTTTTTTAAGGACTCTAGTTTACAACTGAAAATGAGATTTGGCAGCACAGTAAAGATGGGTTAATTATGAAAAGCACAGCTCCCCAGCCCTCTCATAAACAAAGGTATATTATTCAGTGTTGGAGCTATCAGAAAAGAGCATCTAAAATGTAAGGGGGCTGTGAATGTGAATTAGAACACGTAACAAACATAATGCAGATGTTATTCAAATTTGCTCTACACACGATTCTTTTCCAAACGCAAAGTTGGTAATCAATAAAATATTTCTAACATGTATTGTAGCCATAATTATGATTAAACCCCAAAACACATTCTGCTACTCCTCCTGAGTATGGGAATACCGCATGTGTGAAACCTAGCCACATAGAAGGGGCCTAAAATATAAGGTGTTCTAGGTGCATAAATTATGCATCTAATCTTCTGACTACCTACCTATTACATTTTCGGAGGCCCTGGAGCACCAGGACAGTGGAAACGCATAAAATCAGGGCTCGAGTCCCATAGGAACGCATGGGAACGGAGTTCCTGAACTTTTTCCACAGCAGGAATGCCGTTCCCATTAGCAGCTGCATCCTGCAGGACTGCAAGCTGTGGCAAGCAGTGTGGGTGTGGGGGAAGGGGAGGGCATCCGTGCCAATGAGGGGCGGTGCACCCCAGGTGTCACACATTGGGGGGAGTGTCATCCCCTCCCTCATTCCTCCTCCTCCAGCGGCTACTGTAACAAAGTTCCGCCTCCTAGACTACAGTGATAGGTGGAACACTGATCCAATGCCGGCAAATTGAATCAGTGTGATGTGTATTATAGGAGGCGGTACTTTGTTACAGTGGCTGCTAGAGTAGGAGGAGGGCCAAGGGAGGGGAGGACGTGCGCACCGGGATATTCGAATCCAAGATGCATTGCTGGGCACTAGTATGGCTGAATTGCTGGGCACTGGTGAGGCTGTATTGCTGGGCACTGGTAAGGCCTCATTGCTGGGCACTGGTAAGGATGCATTGCTTGGCACTGGTAAGGCCGAATTGCTGGGCACTGATAAGGATGCATTGCTGGGCACTGGTAAGGATGCATTTGCTGGGCACTGGCAAGGATGCATTGATGGGCACTGGTAAGACCGCATTGCTGGGCACTGGTAAGACCGCATTGCTGGGCACTTGTAAGGCCGCATTGCTGGGCACTGGTAAGGTCTCATTGATTGGCACTGGTAAGGCTACATTGCTGGACACTGGTAAGGCTGTATTGCTTGGCACTGGTAAGGATGCATGATGGGCACTGGTAAGGCTGTATTGCTGGGCACTGGTAAGGCTGAAATGATGGGCAGTAGTAAGACCGCATTGCTGGGGACGGGTAAGACTGCATTGCTGGGCACTGGTAAGGCCGCATTGATGGACACTGGTAAGGCTGCATTGCTAGGCACTGGTAGGGCTGCATTGCTGGGCACTGGTAAGGATGCATCGCTGGGCACTTACAGTGCCGTTGCTAGGGTGTGGCTATTGGGGCTATAGCCCCGAATCTGGAGCCCATAGCCCTGAGTCTCTAGGGCAGGGGTCCTCAAACTATGGCCCGCAGACCGGATGTCAGGGATTAATCCGGCAGCACAAGTATTCTCCGCTGGCACGTAGGAATGCGCCAATGCGCATGCGTGGAAGATCCAGAATGAACTGAAAGATCCGAACGCAAGTTGGCGCCCACTGCCCTACTTAAGCCCATGCATGTTCCAGTGCCTCCAGGGGACACCAGCCCAGCAGCATGTCCTGATTCCAGTAGTGCCTTACTGGGAGATCACGCACCAGGCCTGCACCACCGGTGACCCCTGCCTCTCCGGGCATAGCGCTCCCCTGTTCCATCTCCAGGGGGTGCTCTGCACCTAGCTGCAAGGGAAGCCCTCTCTGCACCTTGGCCTCCAACTAGGTAACTGACAGTATAATCCAGCCATGTCAGAGACCAACGGAGGCGCTTCCCCACTCGAGGCATTGGGCCAGCAAGTGACAGCCCTCACCCAAATGGTGACAAAGCTTCAGGAGGGATATTGCCAGCTGGAAGGACGTCTTCAGCATCCATCCACATCTCCGACCCCAGCATCCACCTCTTCTGCTGCATTAGCCCAAGAACAACCAGCTCAAGCCACCGCTGCGATTGGACCATTCCCTGATCCAAGGGTCCCCACACCAGAACACTTCAGGGGTGACCGAAGAAAGTTTTGAGCTTTCAAAAATGATTGCCTGCTCTACTTGACCCTGCAACCAAGGACTTTTTTCCAATAAACTATTAAGGTGGGATTCATCATTTCACTATTATCTGATGAACCTCAGTCCTGGGCTCACCATCTCTTGGAAAAGAAGGATCCTGCTGTCGCCTCGGTAGAGGCATTCTTCCAAGCCATGTCCTTACTGTACGATGACCCACAGCGTACCACCACAGCAGAGTCCGCCCTACACGCCTTGCAACAAGGGCAAAGTACAGTAGAGGATTATACTGTGGATTTCCGCCAATGGGCGGCTGACACCCAGTGGAACGAGGCCCTCAGACATCAGTATCGGCTGTGACTTTCTGAAACTCTTTAAGATGAGTTGGCGCGAGTACAAGCTGCCGCTACGCTGGAGGGGCTTATTCAGTTATCCATGCAGCTGGATAGACGTCTGCGGGAGCGACGAGCAGAACGCTCTCAAGTGTTCCGGCCAACTGGGATGATACCTAAGGTTCCCTCTGCTCCAGTACTTGTTCCTGTGCAACCTGCTATCCATCCTCCCAAGGATGAACCCAGGCAGCTGGGCCTAGTTCATCCATCCCTGACTTCAGAGGAAAGACGTCGCCGCCGACAGGCCAGCCTCTGTTTCTACTGCGGAGGGAATCAACATTTCATAAACAGCTGCCCTGTCAGGCCCAGTAAGCCTGCCCGCCAGAACCCCATACATTTGCAGCCTGCCGGAGTCTCTCCATCTCACCTGGTTCTGCATGTCTCGTTACAGTTGGCCAAAGGGGAGGTTCAAATACCAGCAATCATTGACTCTGGGGCATGCAGTTGTTTTATGGACTCTACACTAGTAAAGAGACTTTGTGTGCCTGTACAGCCTAAGCAACAGAGACTTGAAGTCCTCCTGGCTGATGGAACCATCCCCAGGTCTGGGCCCGTAACCCAAGAGACTATGCCTATACTTACTACAACAGTATCCGGTCACAAGGAATTCCTCCATTTTGACATCCTTGGTTCCCCTATGTTCCCTGTGATCTTTGGGATTCCATGGTTAGGGGCCCACAATCCTCAGATCAATTGGAGGAAGGGGGAGATCCTCTTCCAATCAACCTACTGCCTGGAGTCCTGCCTTACCCCGGAATCAGCCTCTTCGACCAGCTGTCTTACCGTCCAGCCAGCCCCCGACATCAGCCAGGCTATTCCCACCATACACCATGACTTCTTGGATGTCTTCGACAAGAAGAGGGCGGAAGTGTTACCCCCTCACCGTTCATACGATTGCCCAATTGAACTTTTGCCAGGAGCTGAGATTCCTTTTGGGCGGATCTTCCCGTTATCAGAGACTGAGTTGGAGGCATTGCGCCAATACATCAATGAAAATTTAGAAAAGGGGTTTATCCATCCCTCTTCCTCCCCAGCGGGTGCAGGGATCTTCTTTGTACAGAAGAAGGATCATACCTTAAGACCATGTGTGGACTATATTGAGCTAAATAAAATCCTCTTCCAATCAACCTACTGCCGGGAGTCCTGCCTTACCCCGGAATCAGCCTCTTCGACCAGCTGTCTTACCGTCCAGCCAGCCCCCGACATCAGCCAGGCTATTCCCACCATACACCATGACTTCTTGGATGTCTTCGACAAGAAGAGGGCGGAAGTGTTACCCCCTCACCGTTCATACGATTGCCCAATTGAACTTTTGCCAGGAGCTGAGATTCCTTTTGGGCGGATCTTCCCTTTATCAGAGACTGAGTTGGAGGCATTGCGCCAATACATCGATGAAAATTTAGAAAAGGGGTTCATCCATCCCTCTTCCTCCCCAGCGGGTGCAGGGATCTTCTTTGTACAGAAGAAGGATCATACCTTAAGACCATGTGTGGACTATATTGAGCTAAATAAAATCCTCTTCCAATCAACCTACTGCCGGGAGTCCTGCCTTACCCCGGAATCAGCCTCTTCGACCAGCTGTCTTACCGTCCAGCCAGCCCCCGACATCAGCCAGGCTATTCCCACCATACACCATGACTTCTTGGATGTCTTCGACAAGAAGAGGGCGGAAGTGTTACCCCCTCACCGTTCATACGATTGCCCAATTGAACTTTTGCCAGGAGCTGAGATTCCTTTTGGGCGGATCTTCCCGTTATCAGAGACTGAGTTGGAGGCATTGCGCCAATACATCGATGACAATTTAGAAAAGGGGTTCATCCATCCCTCTTCCTCCCCAGCGGGTGCAGGGATCTTCTTTGTACAGAAGAAGGATCATACCTTAAGACCATGTGTGGACTATATTGAGCTAAATAAAATCCCGATCAAGAATCGCTACCCCCTGCCTCTCGTTCCTGAACTATTTCAGGGATTCCTCGATGCCTGAATTTTCACTAATTTGGACTTGCGAGGGGCATATAACTTGGTGTGGATTCGAGAGGGTGACGAGTGGAAAACAGCATTTCAAACTCGCTTCGGGCATTTCTAATACCTCGTCATGCCTTTTGGACTATGCAATGCTCCAGTCACTTTTCAGCATTTTGTGAATGATATCTTCAGAGAATTTCTTGACCACTTCCCGATTGTCTACTTGAATGACATTCTCATCTTCTCTGCTACCTTGGAGTTACACAGAACCCATGTCAGAAAAGTCTTGCTCACCTTAAGCAAACATGGACTATACGCAAAAGCTGAAAACTGACTTTGAGAAATCCACAATTCATTTTCTGGGACTAGTCATCTCCACGGATGGGGTGGCTATGGATCCTCAGAAAGTGTCTGCTATCCTGGAATGGCCAGCTCCCACTGACAAGAACGATGTCCAGAGATTTGTGGGCTTTGCAAACTTCTATCGGAGATTTATCAAAGACTTTTCCGATATCATTGCCCCAATCACCCAGCTGAACCGCCAAAAGGCCCACTTCCAATGGACACCAGAGACCCAGAGGGCCTTCAAAAAACTAAAGACTGTGTTTACATCAGCTTCGGTCCTACAGCACCCAGATCCGGCCTTACCCTTTGTCTTGGAAGCTGATGCTTCTGAAATCACCACAGGAGCAGTTCTTTCTCAACGTCAGGGGCCTAAAGCACTATTACATCCAGTTGCCTTCTTTTCCTGTAAGAAGAGTCCTGCAGAAAGGAATTATGACGTGGGAGATCGAGAACTGCTAGCGATTAAGGTCGCATTAGAGGAATGGAGATATCTGTTGGAGGAAGCAGCCCACCCCATTATGATATTCACAGACCAAAAAAATCTGGAATATCTAAAATCAGCCAAGCGTCTCAAAATTCAACAGGCACGGTGGGCTCTTTTTTTCTCCAGATTTAACTTCCATCTTGCGTACCGCCCAGGCTCCAAGAACGGGAAGGCTGACGCTCTCTCCCGTATGTTTCCCGAGACACCTGAGGTCACCATCCCTAGCACCATCTTGTCCCTCCAGAACTTTTTGATGATCCAACCTAACCTAAGGCCAGCCCTTGAGCAAGCCTCCGCCTAATGCCCGGAATCTGAGGTTTCTGCGCTCAGGAAACAAGATGGACTGTTATGGCATGGGGATAAGATCTTTGTACCCAAGGAAGCCAGAGCCCAGGTTCTTAAGACTTTCCATGACCATTTGCTTGCAGGACATTTTGGGGTCCATAAGACATCAGAATTGATCCAACGATCCTACTGGTGGCCCAAGCTGAGACAAGACTGCAAGGACTACATAAATTCCTGTGCCACTTGTACCAGGAGCAAGGGCAGTCATCTGCAGGCCTGGGGTTTGCTAAGGCCTTTGCCAGTCCCAGAGCTTCCCTGGAAGATGCTGTCCATGGACTTTATAGTCAAACTGCCCTCCTCTGATGGCTTTTCTACAATCCTGGTGGTAGTGCACCATTTATCCAAAATGGCCCACTTTATACCTATGGTGGGCACCCCGTCAGCAATAGACAGCCCATGTGTTCATCAAGGAGATTGTAAGACTCCACGGTCTTCCTGACAACACCATCTCCGACAGAGTCCAGTTCACATCTAGATTCTGGAGGGCACTCTGTAAAGCTTTGAATATTGAGGTCTGTCTGTCATCTGCCTATCACCCACAAAGTAACGGCCAAACAGAACAAACCAATCAGACCTTGGAGAAATACCTCCGTTGTTTCTCTGCTTTTTCGCAAGATAACTGGGCTGACCTGCTTCCTTGTGCCGAGTTCGCATATAATAACTCCATACACGCTTCAACCAACCAGTCACCATTCTGGGCAAATTACGGTTTCCATCCTTCCTTTGTACCAAACACAATACCAGAAGCAGCAGTACTTGCAGTACAAGACAGAATAAACGTTATTCAGGGGAACTACCAGGCTTTGCAGGAAACAATACAAAAGGCTCAAGAGGATCACAAGAAGCATTATGACAAGAGGAAAAAGGAGGGTCCTTTGTTAAAGGTTGGTGACAAGGTTTGGCTGTCCACTACAAATCTGAAGCTAACTTGCCCATCAAGGAAGCTAGGGCCAAGATTCATTGGTCCATTCACAAGAAGAAGGAAATCAACCCGGTGGCCTTCGAGCTTTCTCTGCCGAGATCCTATAATATTCATCCTGTCTTCCATATTTCACTACTCAAGCCAGCCACTACCAGTTCCTTTGCAGATCAAGATTCTTCACCTCCTCCCCCCATTTTGGTTGGTGAGGACACAGAGTTTGAAGTGGAAGCTATTCTGGATTGTCAGAAGAGGGGCAGACAAGCCCAGTACCTTATCAAATGGAAAGGGTACGCACCCGAGGAGAATTCTTGGGAACCTGTAAAACACGTGCACGCTCCCAAACTGGTGTGCAAGTTCTTCAAGAAGCATCCTGAGAAACAAGCTTAATTGGGCATACGGAGGCTGCCCCTTGGGGGGGCACTGTCAGGGATTAATCCAGCAGCACAAGAATTCTCCGCTGGCACGTAGGAATGTGCCAATGCGCATGCGCGGAAGATCCAGAACGAACTGAAAGATCCGAACGCAAGTGCGCATGCACGCACGTCCGTTCGTACGCAATGCGTGACAGATGTTGGAGCCCACTGCCCTATTTAAGTCCATGCAGAAGAGCCATTCGTTGCTGGATTAGCTTCAGCTTCCTGCTGTGTCTTGTGTTCCTGTTCCTGATTGATCTGATCCTTGGTTACCGACCCGGCTTGCTCTGACCATCCTGATCCTGATTCCTGGCTTTGACCCCTGGCTCGTCTCTCTACTCTGCCTTTGGTTCCTGATCTGTGTTTGACCCTTGGCCTGGCTTTGACTTCGCTTCTGGCTACTCCTGCAAGAGACTATAGACTCTGCTTGATGTTCCGTGTATGACCTCCGGCTTGACCCTGATCCTGATTCCGGTTTCCTTGCTCCTGCCACGAGTGTTCCAGTGCCTCCAGGGGACACCAGCTAAGCAGCACGTCCTGGTTCCAGTAGTGCCTTCCTGGGAGATCACGCACCAGGCCTGCACCACCGGTGACCCCTGCCTCTCCGGGCATAGCGCTCCCCTGTTCCATCAGACGGGAAACATGACAGGTCCAGACAAAGGAAGGGACTTAAGAAATGGGTGATTGCTGGGACTGCCCTGCTGTCTAGTAACCAATCACCTGCCTTTCATTTGAAAAGTCCCACCCTTTGTCTGAACCTGTCATGTTTCCTGTCTTGGTGAATAAGGTAGCAGGGGGGAGGGAAGGGCTGCGATCTTATGGAGGGGCAGTGTAATATCGCTGGAGGGCTCTGTGATGGGGGATCTGTTATGGGGGGCTCTGTGATGGGGGGAATCTGATGGAGAAAGGGATTCTGATGGGGGGCTCTGTGATGGAGAGGAGACTGTGATGGGGGGCTCTGTGATGGAGAGGAGTCTGTGATAGGGGG
>BLSH010510204.1:766875-784794 GCA_018402905.1 Glandirana rugosa
CGTCGGAAAAGTGATGGAGAGGAATCTGTGATGGCGAGGAGTCTGTAATGGGGGGATCAGTGATGGAGAGGAGTCTGTGATGGCGAGGAGTCTGTGATGGAAAGAAGTCTTGATGAGGGTATTTTTGATGGAAAGGAATCTGTGATGGGAGGAACTGTGATGAAGAGGAGTCTGTGATAGGGGGAATCTGTGATGGAGAGGAATCTGTGATGTGAGGCTGCATTCCTGGGCATAGATGAGGCTGCATTGCTGGGCACTGGTGAGGCTGCATTGCTGGGCACTGGTGAGGCTGCATTGCTGGGCACTGGTAAGGATGCATTGTTGGACACTGGTAAGGATGCATTTGCTGGGCACTGGTAAGGCTGCATTGATGGGCACTGGTAAGGCCACATTGCTGGACACTGAAAAGGCTGCATTGCTGGGCACTGGTAAGGATGCATTGCTGGGCACTGGTAAGGCTGCATTGCTAGGCACTGGTAAGGCCGCAGTGCTAGGCACTGATGAGGCCGCATTACTGGGCACTGGTAAGGCCGCATTGCTAGACACTGGTAAGGACGCATTGCTGGGCACTGGTAAGGCTGCATTTGATGGACACTGGTAAGGCTGCATTGCTGGGCACTGGTAAGGCTGCATTTGATGAGCACTGTTAAGGCTGCTGTTATGTACTTAGTGTGTTATACTGTTCTCCATCTAGTATGGGGAAGCATTGTAACATATGTTCACTTCTCTATTGTTCTTGGTAGAACTATATATCTTAGACATCTATTGTTTCTTTTTTTCCTGTTCCTGTAATCCTGCATTTCTGGGCACTGATCAGGCTGCATTGCTGGGCACTGCTAAGGCCGCATTGCTGGGCACTGATCAGTCTGCAATGATGACCACTGATCAGGCTGCATTTGATGGGCACTGGTAAGGCTGCATTTAATGGGCACCGAGGAGTGAGCGGCCCTGGGCCTGGGCCCACTCTGTGCAATCAATACAGGCAGCCTGAGGAAAGGGGCCCGGGCTGGCCCACTCAGCACTCCCAGACTCACTCCTCTTCACAGACCAATACATGTGTGCGGACACCTTGGGGCAAAAGTGGTCCCACATATTGGAGCCTGCGTAGAAACATAGTTCAGGATGGGGCCCCCAGAACTAAGAAAGACCCAGCATAGAGACAGTGCAGAAGAGGCACCCAGTCATTGCAACTTGTCTTAGAAATTCCCTGCGAGGGAACCATTATCCCACATTGTGGTGCTTTGTTGTTAGTATAGCATACAGGTAAAATTATTTTGTTGTTACATCTGTTCTATATTTTTTTGTTTAATACATGTGGAGGTGTCCTAGTAATCTGGCACTTTACAATAACTATTGCGCTTTATTTGGAAAAAAGGACTATGTAATGTGTATATATATATATATATACACATACACTTTTTTATTTTTGAGGTGGGGGGAGGGGATCTTGGTGAGTTCCCACACTTTTTTTTCCCCAGGGCTTGACCCCAGCATAAAATGACCACATTTTGGAAAAGCAAACACACCAATGTATTTTCTAAGAGGCATGGGGATTCTTTAGAAAACTTTTTTTTGCCACAAGTTTTTGGAAAACAAAGAATGAAAATAGAAATTCATTTTTTTCACAATGTTCTCTCACACACACCATGGGCATACTTAAAGTGGTTGTCAACTCGTGACAACCACTTTAACCTACAGGTAAGTCTATAATAAGGCTTACCTGTAGGTGCCCTGCATATCTCCCAAACCTGCACGGTTCAGGAGATATACAGTGTACTAGATGTGCCGACATCATTTCGGCACATGCGCAGTGAAGAAACAGCCTCCATGCCGTTTCTTCACTGAGATTGTGCTGTGACTAGCGGTTACCGCGCGCATGCGTGGGAGTGACGTCGCGCGACTCTGGCCAGTCACAGAGCCAGAGTCGCGGCCCCAGAAGGAAGAGGGGCAGAAGATGGACTCGGCCAGCACAGGGGACAGCTCTGGACATCGCAGGCTTCATTTGCAGGTAAGTGACACATAATGGGTTACTATGTGATGCATAGTAGCCCACTATACATCTACTTTGCAGGGGGATACAGAGGAAGTAAACCCCATCTGGGTTTACTTCCTCTTTAAAATTACAACTCAAAACACATTCTGCTACTCATCTTGACTAATGGGTATGCTGCCCCCTTCAGGAGTGGACTAGGCAGAACAGCAGTACCACAAAAAAGCAGACACAGCCCCTCCCAGGGGACAGTCCTCACTGATAGTAACCCTCCATCCTGCAACAGCTAGCTCAGCTCAGTTTTTTTCTGCCAAGTGCAAGGAATAAGGACCTGGCTCCCTGCTGGGATCTGTGGTACCTCTGCTTTTGGTTCCAATTCTGTTGTGTTTTTCGTAATGAAGACTACAATCAAATGCTGGGCTGGGTGACAAGCTGGATAATATATCCAGGTAATCTCCCCAGCCCGGCCAGCGAGTGCGCGCAGACCATAGCTCCGCTCTGGGTCGGCCGCGACAGGCCCCTAACCGGACAGGGCGGCCCGCGTGTTAAATGTCCCGCCAGAGCACATATGGCCGGACAATTGGGTCCGTGCCACAGCGCTACCATGGACGACAGCTCCCCCCGGAATGGACGGGGAGGGAGATCTGTCTCAGGTGGGATACCCGCTACCGCCCGACTGGATGGGTAAGTACGCCCCCTCACTCCTGCCCCCACGCACGCGTTGGAGTGACGTCGCGCGACTCCGGCCAGTCCCAGAGCCGGAGTCGCGGCCCCAGAAGGAAGAGGGGCTGAAGATGGACGCGGCCAGCAGAGGGGACAGCTCTGGACATCGCAGGCTTCATTTGCAGGTATAAATGGTAATTAAAAAAACTGATTGCGCCAATAAAAATAATAATAGTGATAGTGATACATCTAAGTGCTAAAATAACAGTGTAAATGCATAAGTGGTTAAGGGGGTTCAATTCCAACCTCCCCAGGGAGGCTGCTGTAATATCAGCAATAAGCCATAATAGATGATACACAAAATTTCAGCGCCAACCCATCAACATCAGATATTGATAAAAATAAAATAGTGGTTTGTATATAATTCAATTTTATCAATATCTGATGTTGATGGGTTGGCGCTGAAATTTTGTGTATCATCTATTACGGCTTATTGCTGATATTACAGCAGCCTCCCTGGGGAGGTTGGAATTGAACCCCCTTAACCACTTATGCATTTACACTGTTATTTTAGCACTTAGATGTATCACTATCACTATTATTATTTTTATTGGCGCAATCAGTTTTTTTAATTATCATTTATACTACTCACTTGTGGAGGTAGCTGGTGCAGCCATGGAAGTGTTTAATTTCATTTCCAAAAGACAGCTTGATGTAGATGAGTTTTTTTCACAGCCCATGAGCCACCTAGACCTGAGTCAGGATTTCAAACAGCTTAGGAATGCCTTAGACAAACAGATTATAGGGTGGTGGGATGTGTTTACATTGACCAAATATATCAAAGATGGGATCACTCCCAGAAGACTTAGATGGGATTTGGCACCCAATGATGGCCTGGAGGGCCCTGAGCATGAAAAAAACTGGTTTCAATTTTTTAACTGTACTGAGAAAAGATTACTTGAGCTATTAATTGCTAGGAAGGAATGTAAACTGAAGAATTTGGAACATTCCATCAATAACATTAAATCTAAAATTGAACCTTTATCAGAGACTGGGGAGTATAAAGATAAGATGAAACATCTGCAGGATTTTGCTACTAAACTTGACAAAGAAATACAAAAGAAAAAAATGAAGAAATATGTGAGAGATACTAATGATTACAAAACGAATAAGGTTTATAAATGGCAAACCAATGAGACAAGCTCTACTAATGACCAGGAGAATGATTTGAATAGAACAGAAACAGGGGGAGGGGCCTTGGGTACTCATGATGGGACCGCAGGGACCCCAATCCCAACAAAATCAGTGAGTGACATCGAAGGAAGGGGTTTACAACAGAGAGGAGTGGGAGTCAAACCCCCCAGAACTCCCAAATACTCTGTACCTGTAGATAATAGGTATGGTCCTCTGCAGGAGGATTGGGCCTATTCCCCCCAGCATTATGGCCGCCAAGATGGAGGCTATGAAGGTGGGGGCTACTACCCAAATCAATCTGGGCAGTATATGGCCTACCCTCCAAGAGGAAATAGAGGCCATATTAGACAACCGTATCAGCAAGGGGATTTTCAGGTGGACCCCCAAGGAGAGTGAGGGGAGTACCCTTCAACAGGGGAAGAGGGAGGAGTCGCCCCTACCCCTTGGAAGGAGGGAATTGGAGACCATGGGATTCCATGGTCTACCCACAAGTTACACCCAACCCTACAAATGGAAAAGAGCCAGAGGATGCAGAGGAGGTAAAAGGAAAAAGAAAAAGAACTTCCTAAAAAATGGTATTTTCAATCTTAGCCAAGTTGAGTTCTCAGAAGAGGAGTATAAATTGCTTTCGTTAGGTTTAAAATATGCGCCTGATAGACACTTAGACAAATTCGACCTATATATCGACCTTCAGAAATTTATGCGTAAAACTAATATTAAGAAACATTTCGCTACAAAACAAATTGTAAACAATCCCATTAACAGTGAATATCTACACACCATGCTTAGGAACAATTCCACGTTTAACCCCAAGGTGGCTGGCAACCACTTTGTGGATAGCTTTAAACAAGCAGTGGAACAGGACTTAGCAACCCTGAAGGTTCAGCATGTTAAACAAAACAAGGATATAGAAGAAGGGATAAAGAAATTAGAAAAACAAAAAGACATAGTGATTAGAGCTGCCGATAAGGGCGGCGGTTTTGTCATTCTCAATAAGTCCGATTACATACAGGAGCTAAATAGGTTGGTCAATGATAAAGAAACGCATGAAGAACTTAAAAGTAATCCTACTATGAAATACAAAGCCAAACTCAAGAAATTAGCCAAAAAAGCCTTGAGCAAAGGTATTGTTAACAAGAGAGAAGCAAGATACTTGATTCCTGATGCCCCAAGATTGCCAGTTATTTACCAACTGCCAAAGATGCACAAAGATCCTCTCAAACCTCCTGGCAGACCAATAATAAGTGGGATCGAGTCATTATTTGCCAGAGCTGGGGAATATCTGGATGTATTTTTCCAACCATTGGCTAAACAGTTCCCTGTTTATCTTAGGGACAGTAAAGAACTCATTGGTCTGCTTAAGGATATTCGAGTTGGAGATGCATGTATACTGGCGAGTGTGGATGTAAATTCACTTTACACCAACATCAGGCAAAATTATGCTATTGATGCAATCAGGTGGGCTCTGGATGATACTGAAATAAAAAAAAGAACAAAAAGAGTTTCTGTTAGAATTACTGGAGGTCGCCATGAGCCACAACTACTTTTGGTTCAATAAAAAGTATTACAGGCAAATCAAAGGTGTTGCAATGGGGGCTAAATATGCCCCCTCAGTCGCCAATATCTTTATGAGCTGGTGGGAGGCAAAGGCCATTTATGCTAACCCTCCCCCACAGCTCAAGATGTACAAAAGATATATTGACGACATTTTGGTTATTTGGGAGGGTACATATGAGTCTCTTGTAAGCTTTCTCAAACAAATGGGAGAGAATGCAGTAGGGATCTCCTTTTCAGAGCAAATTGATAGAGATGTCATCAATTTCCTGGATTTAACGATCTTTAAACAAGAGGGCAGGCTTTGTACCAAGACTTTTTTCAAAGAGGTCGACCGTAACGGGTATATACCCCTTGGAAGCTGCCACCATCCGAGGTGGTTGAACAGCATTCTAAGGGGTCAAATGCTCAGGATAAGTCGAAACTGCCACACCCTCAACGATTATGATATACAGGCGCAAGTAATCCTTGAACGATTTGTCGAAAAAGGATACAATAGGAAATCCCTTGAAAATACCAAACAGGCCATTAGGATGTAGATAGGGAAACATTGCTCAATGATAAGCTACCCAGGAAGTCAGATATTGGCCTTTCATTTATGACTGGCTACTTCAGAGAGTATAAACAATTTGAGAAAATCATCCGAACACATTGGCCATTGCTTTTGCGAGATAAAGTACTCCAAGGTATTATACCTAAGAAACCCCAATTTGTTTACAAAAGATCTCCTACTTTACGTTTAAAATTGGCCCACAATGTTGTTGACTCCCCTGTCAAAACTGTCACGTTCCTTGACCAGGTGGGTTTTTTTAGCTGTGGGAGATGCATCATGTGCAAGGTTTCCTGCTTTAGGCAGAGGAGGACTGCACATTTCACATCTACCACCACGGGAAGAGCATATCAAATCAAGAAGTTTGTAACATGTGACACATCCTTTGTCACATATCTCCTCTCGTGCCCTTGCGGCCTGCAATACATAGGCCGCACGACACGTAGACTTCGGGATCGACTTAGGGAACATGTCTACAACATTAAAAAGGGTTTTAAGCATCACAGTCTTTCAAACCATTTTAGGCTATGCCACAATAGGGACCCTAGTATTCTGACTTTTTGTGGCATTGATAGAGTAGGGGAACATTGGAGGGGGCTGAATCGCACTAGGGCCATATCGCGGAATGAGTCACAGTGGATTCATAGGATGGGTACTTTGGATCCGCTGGGGCTCAACATTGAGCTAGACATAAACTGTTTTTTGGCCAACTGGTGAGATACGATCTAGTCTTTCTTCCCATCAGGTCAGACAACCCATCCCCTCCTTCCTGACGATGGTCCTTATTCATCCTCCTATTTCACATGCCATGAATGGGAGTGTTTTCTTCCAATTGGTGGGGGCCTTTCTCTTTTTTTCCCTTCTCCCCCTCCCCCCCCCATCCTCATACCCTCCCCCCCCTTTCCCCTTCCCCCCATCCATTCCAGACTCAGGCCCACATTAGAAAAACAGCTTGTCTATTATAATTCATCATTCACATTCTCACCCCAGATAGAGAGATATTTATTATTTTAATCTATTAGAGGGACTGTTATGTAAAAAAAATATATATATATTTTTTATGCAATGGGAATTTAAACGGATGTTATTGTAATGAATGTTCCCTTTTGGGAGGGCATAATGCGGGGTGGGGACATGTTAACAATGCCCTGTGTCCGCCCATGCCCTTTACTAATGGCCAGCAACTAATTATTGTGGATTTTTTATACATGATTTGGAGTGTGGCTTCTCCTTTCCGCCATTAGATGGTGCTGTGTTGTGATCGGCTGTGTGGAGCGGAGGTGTCTGTCAAGGAGGGAAACCCATCTCAGCTGTGCTGAATTGGTGGGTGGTCCCTCTATGGATAAAACATGGAGAATGACCGGAAATTAACGTCCGTGATGACGCTTTGACACAGGAAGCGAAACGCGTTGACGTCACTTCCGGTCTTCCGTAGCCGATTGCATCACGTCCGGCGGCGGCTTAGTAGAGGCGGACGCTATCTAATTGTCTGCACGCTGTGCTATTGATGCAGTTTTAAAGTTTCTATTCTGTAAGTAGAAAATCTTTTATGTGCAATAAATTTTGTTATACGGTACGCACTATGGTTGTCCCTCTGCTTTTTTGAGCCATCGAGGTCTGCCATTAGTTGGGAAAGGAGCCATATACATCTGTTGCAGTGATCAGCCAGGAACCATCGCTTGTCACCATCTAGCCTATCTGACCTGCTGACTGCAAAGCAGTGGGTCCATTCGCTCTGGTGAGTGGGAACACAAGAGGGATCCTGGCACCTGGCACGTTTTCTGCACTTATTTTTGTTTATATAATTCACTGAAGAGCACTATCGTCACTTTATCATATCAACAGCTGATTTTTATCATTTTGATGGACATTTATGGACTTTGTGTTGTATTTGAATAAGAATTGAAAGTTCACTTGAATTATATACAAACCACTATTTTATTTTTATCAATATCTGATGTTGATGGGTTGGCGCTGAAATTTTGTGTATCATCTTCATTTGCAGGTAAGTGACACATAATGGGTTACTATGCGATGCATAGTAGCCCACTATACATCTACTTTGCAGGGGGATACAGAGGAAGTAAACCCCATCTGGGTTTACTTCCTCTTTAAAATTACAACTCAAAACACATTCTGCTACTCATCTTGACTAATGGGTATGCTGCCCCCTTCAGGAGTGGACTAGGCAGAACAGCAGTACAACAAAAAAGCAGACACAGCCCCTCCCAGGGGACAGTCCTCACTGATAGTAACCCTCCATCCTGCAACAGCTAGCTCAGCTCAGTTTTTTCTGCCAAGTGCAAGGAATAAGGACCTGGCTCCCTGCTGGGATCTGTGGTAACTCTACTCTAATGAAGACTACAATCAAATGCTGGGCTGGGTGACAAGCTGGATAATATATCCAGGTAATCTCCCCAGCCCGGCCAGCGAGCGTGCACAGACCTTAGCTCCGCACTGGGTCAGCCGCGACAGGCTCCTAACCGGACAGGGCGGCCCCGCGGGTTAAATGTCCCACTGGAGCACATATGGCCGGGCAATTGGGTCCGTGTCACAGTGCTACCATGGCCGACAGTTCCCCCTGGAATGGACGGGGAGGGAGATCTGTCTCGTGGGATACCCGCTACCGCCCAACTGGATGGGTAAGTACGCCCCCCCACTCCTGCTGGGGTATGGGGGGGAGCAGGCGGGTTCCCTCCCGGGGTGTTAGGCTGGCGGGCGAGCTTCCCCCCTCCCTCCTTCTCTTCACCCCGCCACCCCCCTTCGGTGCTGCGCTGCCCCTTGGGTCCTCTTAGTGGTTTTAGCTGCGCCCCTCACCCTCCTGTCTCATGCTGCTTCAGCCGCCATTGCGGGCGGCCGGTCCTGGCGGTAGACGTGTTCGGTGGCCATTTTGGCGTAGTCGCGGCTGCCATTTTGTTGTGGTCGGCCGCATGGTTTACCTCTAGTGTGCTCGGTGGCCATTTTTTTGTGGCCTGTGCATACGATCTGGCTCCTGTGTGGGGGGGGGGGTGGTCCCTGAGCTCAGTCTGGTGCCATTTCTCCCCCCAGCAAGGCACAGAGACACAGTAGCACGTGTAAAGCAGGCAAGGCAGCAGCAGCAGTGGGCAGCAGCAGGCACGGTCTCCTTTCCTTTGGTACAGTTGAGCTAGCAGGTTGTGAGTCCTCCCAGGGTTACCCTCCTGGCCAGTGTTTTGGGGTGGGGGGTGCCTGGTCTACCTGGTATCTAGGCCTCAGTATAGGTGGCGTGTTACCAGGGTGGGTGACGCAATGACAGCCGATGCGGGTGCTTCCCCACCAGACCTCTCCGTGGTTGCGGCCAGCGCCTCAGGGACTGCGGTCCCTCTTGACACTCTGTCGGCGGTCCTGGAGTCCTTTGTCTCCCGGGTAGGGACGGCATGTGGGCGTAAGGTGGTTAAAAGGCGGCCCTTACCCCCACTCCTCCAGTGAGGAATCAGACCCTGAAGGGGGCTCCACCATGACCAGTACCCCCTTGAGCTGTAGGATGGCTAGGCCCCGGATTCCTCTGATAGCGAGGAGGAGTCTTCAGCGGCCACTGCTGCGCATGAGAAGGCACTAGTAGGTGCCCTAATTACAGCAGATACTCTGAAGCTGGAAGAGGCAGCTGGAGCTTTGCAGGAGGTGACGGTTCCCTTTGGGTCACATAGACCGGGCTGTGCGGCTAAGGTCTTCCCTTATTTGCCTTACTTTGATAGGTTTGTCTACAGAGAATGGGAAGAGCCTCAGGGTTCCTTCCCCATACCGAAC
This sequence comes from Glandirana rugosa, assembly GCA_018402905.1. Lineage (NCBI taxonomy): Eukaryota > Metazoa > Chordata > Amphibia > Anura > Ranidae > Glandirana > Glandirana rugosa. The sequence goes on from BLSH010510204.1 coordinate 776,592, forward strand.
CGGGTCTCTGTGCACTATCCTTTAGAGGATAGCCTGGTAAAGAAATGGGCGTCACCTCCCGTGGTTGATTCCCCCAGTGATCTCGGTGGAAGGCACACCGTCTTTTAAGGACCCAGCTGATAGGAAAGCCGAGGCTGTCGCCAGATCCATGTTTGTTCTGGTGGGGTCAGCTATGCGGTCTGTGTTGGCCTCTGCTCTGGTGTCGCAAACGCTCACAGAATGGGCAAAGGTATTGCACCACGAATTGAGCAATGCAGAGGTTCCTCCTGACTGTGTGGAGCTCGCTGACCAGCTCGTCCAAGGGCTTAAATATCTGTGTGACTCAGCCCTGGATATGGCCCCCCTGTTATCCAAATTGTCCGCGTTCTCTGTGGTTGTCAGGTGGTTGATCTGGCTAAAGTGTTGGTCGGTGGACCAAACATCTAAGAAGGCCCTGGCGGACTTGCCTTTTCAGGGTGGATGGCTCTTTGGAGCCACCCTGGATGAGATCATAAAGGATCTCACTGGTGGGAAGAGCACCTTTCTTCCGGAGACTAGGAGGAGTAAGGAGTCCCTTTGTAGGCCAGGTCCCTCCTTTTCAGCCCAGAAGAGGCTTTTTCATACGTCCCGCTTGTAGGGCAAGGGCTCCCAGCCCACCAAGCCTCCCGCGGGTGGACAGAAGCGTCCCTGGCAGTGCAAGCATGACAAGCCAGAGGACAAGTCCTCCTCAGCATGAAGGGTTGCCCCCACCCGTCCTTCGGGTGGGGAGACGTCTCCTGAGGTTTGCGGACCGCTGGGTGCACGAGGTGATTTTGTCAGGGTACAAAATAGAATTTCGTTCCCGTCCTCCAGACAGGTTCTTTGCCTCAAATATGTGGCTTCCCCCAGGCAGGCTGCAGGCCTTGCTGGGGGTGGTGCAGGACCTGCTTCTTCAAGGGGAAGTGGTCCCTGTCCCGACCTCTGAACATTTCCAAGGATTTTACTCCAACCTGTTTGTGGTTCCAAAGAAGGATGGGGTCCGACCGATACTGGACCTAAAGGCTCTCAACTGATTCGTACGTGTACGAAAGTTCAGGATGGAGTCCGTCCGCTCTGTGGTGCACTGCACCAGGGCGATTTTCCTGGCTTCCCTCGACATCAAAGATGCGTACCTGCATATTCCCATATGCGCTCAGCACCAGCGCTTCCTGTGCTTTGCGGTCGGGAAGCATCACCATCAGTTTGTGGCTCTCCCGTTTGGCCTGGCCTCTGCACCTCGGGTCTTCACCAAGCTGCTGGCCCTGGTTCTGGCACTATTGAGGCAGAGGGGCATCGCGGTGGTGGCGTACATGGATGGCCTCCTCTTGCGAGCGGGGTCGGCTCCAGTACTGAGGGACAATATGACGATCACCATGTGCACTCTGCAGGAGTTCAGCTGGGTGATAAATCTCCCATTATCGGTGCTGACTCCGTCACACTGTTTGGAGTATCTAGGCCTGATCCTAGATGTAGCCCAGGCGTAGGTCTTCCTTCCGCCGACCAAGCTACAGACGCTTGAGTCGGCGGTCCGGTCCCTGCTGTCCCAGAAATGGTTCTCCCTACGCTTTTGCATGCGAGTTCTGGGGCTCATGGTATCCATCTTCGAGGCGGTTCCATACGCCCAGTGTCACACCCGTGCTCTGCAGCGGGAGGTTCTTCTGAAGTGGGACAAGTCCCCATCGTCCCTGGATCGGTTGATCAGGGTGGACCGCCAGACCAGGATTTCACTGCCCTGGTGGTTGCAGGATCCAGCCCTGAGGCTGGGGAAGTCGTTCCTCCCCCTTCATTGGACAATGGTTACGACGGATGCCAGCCTGACTGGCTTGGGGGGAGCCACTTCCTGGAAGCTATACCACCGCACCCGGAAGGCTTACATTTCCTGGTGTGATAATGGGGGGTGGAATCCCCGATATTTTTCGGTATCTCTCTATATATTTTTCGATATCCCTGGAGGTGTCTGTAACATGGAACCTGATTTGGCATTGCTGGAAGATTGGTCAAAGCAGTGGAGACTGCAGTTCAATATTTCTAAATGTAAAATAATGCATCTAGGGAAAAAGCATGCCCTTAGAGAGTACAGCATTGGGGGCACAGTGTTAGCCAGCACTACAGAAGAAAAAGATTTTGGGGTGCTTATTTCAGATGATTGCAAAATGAGCAAACAGTGTAACCAGGCAGTGGGAAAAGCAAATAGAATTCTGGGATGTATCAGTAGAGGGATCACCAGCAGGAGGAAGGAGGTTATGATTCCTCTATATAGATCTTTAGTGAGACCTCACTTAGAATACTGTGTTCAGTTCTGGAGACCTCACTTACAAAAAGATATTGATAAGATATAACGAGTTCAGAGACGGGTAACAAAAATGGTGAAAGGTCTGGGGGATAAAACATATCAAGAGCGACTTCAGGAACTTAATATGTACAGTCTGGAGGAAAGCAGGGAGAGGGGAGACATGATTGAAACCTTTAAATACATCAAGGGGGTGAATAAGGTTCAGGAGGGCAGTCTTTTCAATATGAAACCAAAATCAAGAACACGGGGACATGACCGCAAACTAACTGGGGGGAAGTTCAAAACTAATCTTAGAAAGTATTATTTTACTGAAAGGGTGGTTGATGATTGGAATAAACTACCAACAGAGGTTGTGAGACAGCCAACAGTAAATGGCTTCAAACATGCTTGGGATAAACATAAATCTATAGTCAGACAACAAGGTTAATGTAAAAAAAAATAAATAAATAAAAAAAAATAAAAAGGGGCAGACTCGATGGACTACTCAGTCTTTTTCTGCCATCACTTTTCTATGTTTCTATCTCGGGTGCTGGTTTTTCTACAGAGGGCTCTTGACCAGAAGCTGGCGTTGAGCATATTCAAGGGTCAGATTTCTGCCCTGGCGATCTTTTTTTCCGCGCCCATTGGCGACGCATTCTTTGATCTGTACCTTTGTGCGGGGGGTTCGACATGTCGCCCCTGGCGCCATGGGACCTTAATCAGGTCCTCTTGGTGCTTCAGAAGCCGCCATTTGAGAATATCAGGAAGATCTCGTTGCAGTTGCTTTCGCAAACAGTGGCTTGCCTGGTAGCTATCACATCTGCTCGGCGGGAGTCGGAGTTGGCAGATCTGTCCTGTTGGTCTCCATATGTGGTCCTACACAAGGAAAAGGCGGTTTTACACCCGTCATCTTCCTTCCTGCTGAAGGTGGTGTCGTTTTTTCATATCAATGAGGACATTGTTCTTCCTTCCCTTTGCCCGCGCCCATCTCATCCTATGGAGGTTGCTCTGCACTCGTTGGATGTTGTTCGGGCTCTACGGGTGTATCTGGCGGCCACGGCCTCCTTTCGGAGGTCGGATGCACTGTTTGTCGTGGTGGATGGTCCACACACAGGCCTGGCGGCCTCGTTGGCCACTATTTTCCATTGGATTAGACAAATGGTGACCCGAGCCTATGCTGTTAGAGGTCTAGACCCTCCGTTCCCGGTCACGGCTCACTCTACCGGGGCGAATAGCACTTCCTGGGCCTTCCAACATCAGGTGTCTGTGTCTCAAGTGTGCAAGGCGGCTACTTGGTCCTCCGTGCACACCTTTTCAAAATTTTAAAAGTTGATGTTTTGGCATCTTCGGATGCTGCGTTTGGCTGCAAGGTTTTGCAAGCGGCTGTGTGAGGTGTATTTTCTGGTCCCTCACAGAGGGTTCTGTTGGGTGAAGTTTTGTTTCGTTTACCCACCCCTCGTTTTGACACTGGGATACTGTAACTGGTGTGGTGGTGATCAGGGACAATATGACTGGTGTGGTGGTGATCAGGGACACTGTAAATAGTGTGGCGGTGATCAGGGACAATATGACTGGTGTGGTGGTGATCAGGGACACTGTAAATGGTGTGGCGGTGATTAGGGACAATATGACTGATGTGGTGGTGATCAGGGACACTGTAACTGGTGTGGTGGTGATCAGGGACATTGTAACTGGTATGGCGGTGATCAGGGATATTGTAACTGGTGTGGCGGTGATCAGGGACAATATGACTGGTGTGGCGGCTATCAGGGACAATATGACTGGTGTGGTGGTGATCAGGGATAATATGACTAGTGTGGAGGTGATCAGCGACACTGCAACTGGTGTGGCGGTGATTGGGGACAATATGACTGGTGTGGCGGTGATCAGCGACACTGTAACTGGTGTGGCGGTGATTAGGGACAATATGACTGGCGTCACGGTGATCAGTGATGTAACTGGTGTGGCGGTGATCAGGGACACTATGACTGGTGTGGTGGTGATCAGGGACACTATGACTGGTGTGGCGGTGATAAGGGACTTTGTGACTGGTGTGGCGGTGATCAGGGACACTATGACTGGTGTGGTGGTCATCAGGGACACAGTAACTGGTTTGGCAGAGATCAGGTACACCGTGACTGGTGTGGTGGTGATCAGGGACACAATAACTGGTGTGGAGGTGATCAGGGACACTGTGACTGGTGTGGTGGTGATCAGGGACAATATGATTGGTGTGGCAGCGATCAGGGACAATATGACTGGTGTGGCAGTGATCAAGTACACTATGGCTGGTGTGGCAGTGATCGGGGACAATATGACTGGCGTGGTGGTGATCAGTGATGCTGTAACTGGTGTGGCAGTGATCGGGGACAATATGACTGGTGTGGCGGTGATCAGCAACACTGTAACTGGTGTGGCGGTGATTAGGGACAATATGACTTGTGTGGCGGTGATCAGTGGTACTGTAACTGGTGTGGCGGTGATCAGGTACACTGTGACTGGTGTAGCGGTGATCAGGGACATTATGACTGGTGTGGCGGTGATCAGGGACACTATGACTGGTGTGGTGATTATCAGGGACACAGTAACTGGTGTGGCAGTGATCAGGTACACTGTGACTGGTCTGGCAGTGATCGGGGACACAGTAACTGGTGTGGCGGTGATCAGGGACACAATAACTAGTGTAGCAGTGATCAGGGACACAATAACTGGTGTGGAGGTGATCAGGGACACTGTGACTGGTGTGGCAGTGATCAGGGACACAATAACGGGTGTGGCGGTGATCAGGGACACAATAACTGGTGTAGTGGTGATCAGGGACACAATAACTGGTGTGGAGGTGATCAGGGACACTGTGACTGGGTTGCGGGGATCAGGGACACTGTGACTGGGTTGTGGTGATCAGGGACACCGTGACTGGGTTGTGGCGATCAGGGATACTATGACTGGTATAGAGGTGATCAGGGACACTTTAACTGGTTTGGCCATGATCAGGGATACTGTGACTGTTGTGGCCGTGATCAGGGATACTGGGACTGGTGTGATGTTGATCAGGGACACTGAGACTGGTGTGGCCGTGATCAGGGACACAGTAACTGGTGTGACGGTGATCAGGGACACAATAACTGGTGTAGCGGAGATCAGGGACACAATAACTGGTGTGGAGGTGATCAGGGACACTGTGACTGGTGTGGTGGTAATCAGGGACACTGTGACTGGTGTGGCGGTGATCAGGGACACTGTGGCTGGTGTGGTGGTGATCAGAGACACTGTGACTGGTGTGGCGGTGATCAGGGACACTGGGACTGGTGTGGTGGTGATCAGGGACACTGGGACTGGTGTGGTGGTGATCAGAGACACTGTGACTGGTGTGGCCATGATCAGGGACACTGGGACTGGTGTGGCGGTGATCAGGGACACTGTGGCTGGTGTGGTGGTGATCAGAGACACTGTGACTGGTGTGGCGGTGATCAGGGACACTGGGACTGGTGTGGTGGTGATCAGGGACACTGGGACTGGTGTGGTGGTGATCAGAGACACTGTGACTGGTGTGGCCATGATCAGGGACACTGGGACTGGTGTGGCGGTGATCAGGGACACTGTGGCTGGTGTGGTGGTGATCAGAGACACTGTGACTGGTGTGGCGGTGATCAGGGACACTGGGACTGGTGTGGTGGTGATCAGGGACACTGGGACTGGTGTGGTGGTGATCAGAGACACTGTGACTGGTGTGGCCATGATCAGGGACACTGGGACTGGTGTGGCGGTGATCAGGGACACTGGGACTGGTGTGGTGGTGATCAGGGACACTGTGACTGGTGTGTGGTGATCAGGGACACTGGGACTGGTGTGGCGGTGATCAGGGACACTGTGAGTGGTGTGATGGTGATCAGGGTCACTGGGACTGGTGTGGTGGTGATCAGAGACACTGTGACTGGGTTGCAGTGATTAGGGACACTGTGACTGGGTTGCAGTGATTAGGGACACTGTGACTGGGTAGCGGTGATTAGGGACACTGTGACTGGGTAGCGGTGATTAGGAACATTAGGCTCAATTCATGAAACCACTTTGAGTTCAGCGGTAAAATAACTCTTAGCTTTTTTTAAGAATTCCCTTGCCATTCACAAAAAAACTCTACAAAAATACCACATGCACTATTTCTTGAAGTGGTACGGTATGTTAGTAGTGAAAACTTGATGGGATCCTTAAGAACCAATGGATAACCTGTTCTGCTCCTTCATTGTCTACATTGCTGTAGTGTTTAACTACAGCAGTTAAATGTTAGGTCACAAGGCTGGCTGTGCTGCCTGGCCAGGCTGTGTGGACAGTAATACAAATCCTTTGGCAGGTAAACCAGCCCTCAGACAGAATCTAACCATATGTAGACTTTTTAGCTTCTTTGTGAGTTAATTGCTTGTTAAAGATGTTGCAGATCCTTTTCTGATAACCGGGAATGTCTGGCAGAGCTCCTAGATGTTTATTGGCCTGGATAGCCTGGATATATTTTAGCGTTTGGAGAAAATTGCCACTTGTGGGTTATTAAACCCAGAGGATGATGAATCTCAATTAAAACCAACTGCCATCGGCTCCGTATCAAACTGGAATTATTTGTTTATTCTCCATTTTAATTAAGGGAAGGGCAGGAACATCTCAGCTTAGCGCATTGTTCGCAGGCTTTGAATGTGGGAATGTAAGGCAGCAAATTTCAGACACAAAGAGCAATACAGGATATCAATTCCCATTGTGCATGCAAGGTGTAGACACAATCATAGAAACACTTCATATTATATTATATTACTGTAAAGGCACAATAAGATATGAAGATCACAAGGTGCAGTTTATGTGGTTGATTCAACTTTTTGGCCGTTTTTTGGGACTGTACTATGTGTTGTGCCCCCAAAACTGATATTGTAATGTTTGGTAGGTGATGGAGAGTTAAATTACTTGCCAGTCTCTTTTAATCTTTAACCACTTCAATACCAGGCACTTAAAACACTTCCCGCACAGGCCAATTTTCATCTTTCAGTGCTGTTGCGCTTTGAATGAAAATTGTGCAGTCGTGCAATGTTGTACCCAAACAAAATTTTTTTTCATTTTGTTCCCACAAATAGATCTTTCTTTTGGTGGTATTTGATCACCCCTGCGGTTTTTATTTTTTGTGCTACAAATAAAAAAAGACCGAAACTTTGAAAAAAAAAAAAACGTTTTCTTTGTTTCTGTCACAGAAGATTGTATAAGTACATTTTCTCCTTCACTGATGGGCACTGGTGTGGCTACACTGATAGGCACTGATGAGGCTAGACTGATGGGCACTGATGAGGCAGTACAGATTGGCACTGATGAGGTGGCACTGATAAGGTTGCACTGATGATGGGGCACATACTGTATATGCAGCACTGATGAGCACTGATAGGCGGCACTGATAAGCAATACCGATGGGCACTGATAGGTGGCACTGATGGGCACCCATAGGTGGCACTTATAGGTGCCACTGGGCACTGATGGGCACTGATAGGTGGCACTGATATGCAGCACTGATGGGCAATCATAGGCGGCACTTATAGGTGGCACTGGGCACTGATGGGCACTGATAAGTGGCATTGGTGGGCACTGATAGGTGGCACAGATGGGCACTGATAGATGACACAGGTGGGCACTGGTACATGGCACTGGTGGGCACTGGTACATATAGCACTGTTAGGGATGGCACTGGCAGGCATCACATATAGGCACAGTGCCAGCCCTACAGTGCACTGTATGCCCCTTACATGGTGGTCTAGTGGGGGCTCCCTTGGTGGCCTCCTGATCTTTTCCCTGGTGGTCTTGGGCCGCCTCCTTATGCTACCCTTGGGGGGGGGGGCCTCCCTGGTGGTCCAGTGTGGTGATCCTTAGGGGGCTGCACTGATAAATGTTCAGTGCAGCCCCCCCCCCCCG
>BLSH010510204.1:790497-824802 GCA_018402905.1 Glandirana rugosa
ACGTTTCTGGATAATCCATAACAAATTTGAGTTAACCTCTTTAACGTAATAAAAGTTAATAACAATAACCTCTTATGTCCCTCACCACTTTCACATGTTTAGTAAATGAGGAAAACAAGTGGTCTTAGAAGTTCAACTGATGAATACACTTCCTAACACTATAAACGACAAGTGTCAACAGTAAAAAAAAAGTCTTTGTCCTCAATTTCATTTGGAAAGATTGAGATGGACACAACACCAGAGGTAATGATTTTATCTCAATAACTAGGATTTTGGAACGTTTTACTCGCTTGGTTCTCACAGTCCCCACCACCTTCTGAGAGACTTACTCCTCTAGGTTCCCCCTTAACTAAGAAATTCCCCGGACCGAACCCGAACGATTTTTGAAATGTCCGGGTCCGGGTCCGTGCCACGGACACCCGAAAGTTCGGTACGGACCCGAACGTTACAGTCCGGGTTCGCTCAACTCTAGTCTTTGGGTGTCAGCTTTTGTTCAAAAATGAATGGACATCAGAGATGGCAGAATTCAGATGATGCTCAAGTGATAGCGGCATAAATTCATCTTCCACAAACAAAAAATCTTTGTAACTTATATAGCGCTGCCCCCTTGAGGGTTGCTTAAAGAATCAATTCCCCCTTGGATCTCCTCATTCAGAGAGTCTTCCACCACCCCTGACACTCTTGGTTCGCTCATTTTGCAAGGTTTTAGGATCAATAACTCTATTTTAGTAATGGAGACCACAACACAGGTAGAGTTAGAAAGGTTTACTTTAACTCCTGTTTCTGAAAAAAAAATGACAACTGTGAACAGCAAATATCACAATCCTTCACATAAGTAGTCAACTTGAAGATTCTGGTGAACAAAAGGAGTAAATGATTTGTACACTTTCACCACTCCCTGTATTCTCCAATAACAATAATTGAAAATAATGCAATTTCTCCAATTGAGTTTAAACAATACCTAATAGGTCTTTGCAAAAGAGGTAATTTTAGAGTATCTACTGGAATCGACAAATGAAATAGTATGGTGAATCCCTATTTCAAACAGATGACCCAAAAGATAAATTGGTACAACTCAATGGATTCTGTCTCAACTTATAAGCAGTATTCTACAATACACAGGTATACTATATCACTTAGCAATTGAACTATGGCTAAACAAATACACAAAGTAACCCTGGCCTATATATTATTCCCCCTGTTCTAGCATAAAGAGTTCTTAGGAGGGTAAATAATACCAAGCAATAGCCCTGAGTATATGATTGAGGAGAAGATGAGTAGATGTGGTTGCAGTGCTCCTGTCTTGAGATGTCCAAACAATCTTCAGCCGGCAATAAGAATTAGGTACCTATGAATACCGTGTCCTTTTAATCAGTAAGATGAGGCACAAATAGGTGAAATTCCACTGGCTTCTTGAATAAGATTAGTCACAACTGCTATCCAGTATGAATAAACTGTATTCCAAGAGGCAATAAAGACAGTATGTGTACTCTTATATGTGGGCACTGAGCCTGTTCACCTGTTCCAAGGGACTGTATGAAGGTAAACGATCCGGCACTCAGTCGATAATGCTGGGAACACTGGACCCATTAGTTCCGGTAGACCGTTTGCTCCTGGGAGGTGTAAAGCATTCGCTGCACCCCTTGCAGCTCTCCTGATCGATAGATACGACTGTTGTAGTAGCTGATGCAGTTTCCATCCAGATAGAGATGAGCTTCGGATAGTTCAGTTGTTCGCTCACTATATTGCTGGAGAGTGACTATTAGCTGGGTCACCTGCAGATGATTTCAGTCAGCAGGAACGCTTTGCTTAGGACGCAGGCCTATATCTGGTGGCGGCAGCCTGCAGGGTTCCTCTCTGATCGATTGCGCTATCCCAAGAAACCATTGTTAGCTCCTCCTTCCCCTTAAATAAGTTTCTTACAATGCATTGCACCTCCCAGAAGTCTTCCAGCGCAGCACTGCCTCATGGGAAATGGAGTCCTTCACATTAGGAGTCTGCTGACTATTTCCTCGTTCCACGCTACAACTCCCACAAAGCATCACCCTGGCTGTAATTACTGTCTTTTCCAAAAGCAAACACTAGGGGGAGTTCCCATGTTAAAAAAAATTAAAAATGGACGATATCCATTAGCATTTACCACCAAATGAAAGTCCAATTTATCCTGGTAAAAAAAAAAAAGCAAGGTATAATTCACCTGGATACACTAAGTGAAAGTGCACGTCGATCCATTCTGTGTGAATATGGGAAAAAAAATTATTAGGTTTTTTCCTGTGTTGGACAAATGCTTTTCAATGAATTAAAGCTGAAAATACTGCATTGGCCACTAGACAGCTTTAAAGTGTTACTAAACCCACAACAGTAAAATCTGTCTGTATGTGCAGCATAGCATGCTTGTTATACTCACTGTGGAACCTAAGGGGCTAATCCTCAGCATTGTGTAAAAGGCTGCTTTATCCTGTATGCCATAAATCCTTCCCTCCCTGCACTGTCTAACTGGGGAAACCCGCTATCACACGGGCAGGGTTGACAACCTGCACATGCTCTGTTGTGTCTTTTATGCTGGAGAGAACTTACTCAGAGCTAGCCAGGTTACATGATATTGACATCATACATATGGACGTGTATACAGGCTATAGTGGAAATCTCCTCCTACCTGAAACATCAGCACTGGAGAGACTGTGCAGCTTATCACTTGAGAGTAGTATACAGAGCATCCAAAAAGGTATATAATGGCAGTATTTTAACCACTTCACCCCCGGAAGGATTTCTCACTGTAGGACCAGAGCACTTTTTGCAATTCGGCACTGCGTTGCTTTAACTGACAATTGCACGTTCGTGGGACGTTGTACCCAAATTAAATTTGCGTCCTTTTTTTCTCACAAATAGAGGTTTCTTCTGGTGGTATTTGATCACCCCTGCATCATTTCTGATCACCGCTATAAACAAAAAATGAGCGACAATTTTGCAAAAAAAAAAAAAAACAATATTTCTCACTTTTTGCTAAAATACAAATCCAAAAAGAAAAATATAAAAAAACAAATGTATTCATCGGTTTTGGCCGATTTATATTTTTCCTCATATTTTTTGTTAAGAAAAACGCAATCAGCGTTTATTGATTGCTTTGCGCAAAAGTTGCCGCGTTTATAAACCATGAGAACTCATTTCTGTCGTTTTTACATTTTTTTTTTACTGGTAATGGAAGCAATTTTTATCAGGACTTTGATATTGGGGCGGACATGTCGGACATTTTTTACACTTTTTTGGGAGCGATGACCTTTATACAGCGATCAGAAATTTTAATATCCACTGATTACTGTGTAAATGTCATTGGCAGTGAAGGGGTTAACCTGGGGGGAGATCTAGGGGTTAACTGTGTTCCCTGGGGCGTGTGCTAACTGTGAGGGGGCTGGGCTACCATGGGCATAAGAGATCTAACTGATCCCAGTGACAGGGATCAGTAGATCTCTTACACGCCCACTGACAGAGTGGGGAGCCCCCGTGTTTACATCGGCGGTTCCCCGTTCTTTCTCTCTGGCAGGTCATCGGCGGACATCGGGTCCACCCGAGCTGCGGACACACTCCTGCAGAGTGCGTGGGCATAAGAGAGCGCCGTCGGCAGCACGCTCCCGCTAACTGCGCACGCGCGAATCGGCGCTTATATTCGGCGATTCGCGGGACAGCGCCACACTGCAGCAGTAAATATACTGCGCGTGGTCGGGAACCGGTTAATGTAATGCAACCAGTGCCCCCCTTAGGGGTGGCTGGATGATGTGGTCCACCAATCACACTGCCCTCAATCGCACATTTCCTTTCATCCGGAGTCACGGAACAGGCCGGTACTTTATTTTTTTTAATTAGGGGAATAAACTTGGATAGGGTAGGGACAACTGTGGGATGCCCAATAGAAGTAATAGGACCACTCTATATACACCTCCGTATATACACTCCTTCTTCCTCCAGCACTGACACTTGAACATTACAACCCAAAATTTTACAAAGTACAGTATTGCGCTAAAAGTCTCCGTGCAGCTGCAACATATAATGTGATAACAACACCAAAACCAAATAAAATATAAACAGTTGCGCTAAAAAGTGAAAGGTTAATTAATATCTGGCTGAAATAAATCAAGTCCAAATAAAATGAAAAAAAGTCCTCATATATTCAAACATGTATCTTAAACGTTGATTGGTGATTCCAGAAAATAAAAAATCCAAAATCCAAATGAACACCGTGAGGTATAAAAAAATAAAATAATATAACAAGTGTCGATTCCTCTTTCAAGCACATCAGAGAGGTGATGAGACCGCCACCGAAAGATAAACACACCTCTATGTGGATAAAAAGGCACCTTAAAGTTAAGCTGGAGAGGGGGCTATAAGAGGAGAGAAATCTCTAAGTTAGAAATGGGTTGGATTTATAGGGCCCAAACTTTAAGACCTAGGGGGTTGAATGCGGACGTTGAAATAAATGCGTTTATTGATAATTCATGAACGCAATATAAGTTTGACGGACATATCCCCTTAAGTGGACCCTTAATTGGGGTCATCATTCTGGAATTTCCATAGCCGCTCTCTTCATTTACACAGATGCTTTTTGAGTATATATTTCTTTTTATAAATATTAAAAAGATTTTTTTTGGTGATACTGATGGGAATTTGTATTACAAGTTGGTCTAGTGAATATAGCATTGGTTTGAGGAAACTCCCCACTGCGGTATTCCTAGAAATCAAAACCTTACCTGTTAGTGAGATATATGAATCTATGAGTGAGGGTTTACCCTTCTCTATTGTGATGTGGTTGAATCCTTACAAAAATGGCGACTGGGGACTACGGAGAAGTTTTATTTTATCTTTATTTTAATTTTAATTTTTATTTTTTATGATTAATGTTCTTAATATTTGCTATCGAAATGTATATATGTATGTTTTATACAAGCCTTGTTCCAGTGGGGTTTACATGTCTCTATATGGACCATATTCAAAAGGGTGGTAATAAGACTTTTGGAATGTGTATGCGGAGCTTCCATGGATGGACGTCATATTCCGCCCGTGTAAGTTTCGGTCCACAACAAAATGGCGACCAGCAATTAAAACGAGGCTTGGTACGCTAATGGGATATAAAAGGTGGTGCGTCAGTACGTTGCCCGTGCCCCTAGACGACGTCACGTATGACGAAACATGTAGGGCGGAGCTACGTCTGACGTCACCACGCGCATATGATCTAGAGGAACGGGAGCGTTTGTTTTACTTGCCGGCAATTGATCTTTACTGTTTTATAAAGACGTATTTATGTGAGTATTCATTTTGGATTGTTTTAATAAACCTTTTGACCTAAACGAGATTACGCTATGAGACTCTTATCCTTCTATGGTACCATCATGGCGAGATGTATGTGAATGAGCATTCCAGCCGGAAGGAAAGCTGTTTGTCTTGAGTTACCTGACCATTGGAAAGAGAGGACCCCCTTGATGAGAGACCCCGCAGAGGGTTATTTTCTGCCAGCCTGTTAGACTTGCTAGCGATAGTAAGTCCATAACCCATGGTAAGGGTACCCTTTTTATCCACATAGAGGTGTGTTTATCTTTCGGTGGCGGTCTCATCACCTCTCTGATGTGCTTGAAAGAGGAATCGACACTTGTTATATTATTTTATTTTTTTATACCTCACGGTGTTCATTTGGATTTTGGATTTTTTATTTTCTGGAATCACCAATCAACGTTTAAGATACATGTTTGAATATATGAGGACTTTTTTTCATTTTATTTGGACTTGATTTATTTCAGCCAGATATTAATTAACCTTTCACTTTTTAGCGCAACTGTTTATATTTTACTTGAACATTACACTCATTCACTTCTCTCCTGCACAAGACTTGCTTCTTCTCGGTGAGGCCTGAAGGGATATTTATCAGACCTCCATTACATCTTTCTCTGCCCTAGCTAGCACATGGTGAGGCCTGCATTCCTGATGACAGGACCTCCAAACCGCCTATTACAGGCAAGGGCCGCATGCCCTCAAAGTGTAGCTGAGTACAAATGTGCTAGCGGGATTTTAATGGACTACTGCTCCCAGCCCATCCTCTTCCAGGCCACTCCGGCCTACTCCACTGCCCAGTGACACCGCTCCCCTGACTAGCTCCTCTGACCTCCACAGACTGTCCACTGTATCCTCCCAGCCTGCTCCAGTCCTCTTCTCCAGCTCCCAGGGTATGTCACTCACCGACACCGGTGGATCCTTTAAAGAGCCTTTCCTGTAACCACTCTGTTGCTCTCCTACTCCCTTGTGCTGTTCCAGGATCTCTCTCTCTCCTCCTGGTTGCACCCGAGCTCCCAAGCCTCTAGGTCACCCCCCCCCAGACTGGGGGCTCCCCGGTGAGGCCTCCGAAACTTCTGCTACATTATACTCTTCCACCCGACACTCCTTCCCCAGCTGGGCAGGCCACAGTATTTAAGAAGGCCTGCCCCCTGCCAATCCAGGTTGGGGATTGGTCAGGGCTCCTTAACATACCTCAGAAAGTCCCACCTCCTGTTCCATCCCCTTTTCCAGAACATTCTGGTCACAAAGGAGAGGGGTAACCAAGGGGTGTTCCTTCCTGCAGTCTCCAGCTCTTCCTGGGCCACTCCCCTGCCCAAATCAAAACATTCAGGCCTGCACAACAGTCCAACCTGACTAAATTTGCCTCTCCTAGCAAAAATCTGCTCAGTTCTCAGACTTTACTGAGCAGAGAGAGCTGGTGTCTGCCAATCATTGGCTCTCTGCTCTTTCCCTCCAGTGCTCACCGGAGCACCAGGCAGGAGAGGGTGGGAGTGGCTGGCTTAGTGTCCTGAGAGGCTGAGCCAGTTGCCTGTAACATATCTGGGTGGATCCTGACATTATTGTTGAGATCCCTCCAGAGTCTGGAGAGGGTCTGTGACATCAGCCTACAGAAGACTTTAGCCCACTGTTGGCTGATTCTGGGCCACAGAAGAGCACAAGTAAGTGCACTCCTGTGACCCACATGAGAATTATGGACAAATGCAATTTAGACATACTTCTCTTCTTGCCCCATTTAGCCTTAAGGTGCAGTCCAACCCCTTAAAAACTACCCATGTATATGTGAGGCACTTTACATTGTACTTTTGGAGGACAGGCTTTGAAACTGCTATCTCAGCTTAGTATCTACATAACAGAAGCAGTTAAGGATCTGTAATAAAATGTAGTAATGTCCTCACGATGTGTATAGTTGACCTGGAGAGGCTTTAATTCCTCAGCAAAGCTGGAGAATTCCTTTAAATGCAAAAACTGGAGATAGAAGCAATAAACTACACTCAGTATTCTCATCCAGGCATTTGCATGTGCTGTTTTGTTTGATTAATGTAATAAATATAAAAAAAATTACATTCTATATTAAATAAAGACTTCCCTCCATTTCTAATTATCCTCAATATACACCAAGATCTTGTGTCATAACTTATGTTAATCTAGGGCCCCTTGTGTTTAATTTCTGGCGGAGTTGTATCATCTATAGAGGCGTTTTTATTATAATGTGTTCGCCAGGAGCGACGTCTCGATGTGAACACCTATCTAATTTTAGGATGTCAGTAAAAGCTTTCTGATGGCATTTAAATGGAAAGTAGAGACCGCCATATATTAACGAACTGCCTTTCAAGTGCTGCAATAAAAATAATGTATTTCCTTCATGGATAATTAACTTGGCTAGGAAACAAAATCTGTTTAATTTAATGTAAAAAGCAAAAACAATATTTTCAGCACAAACACAATGTTCCCTAATGTACAGAACAAATCAAATCAAATCAGGGGTATATAAGGAATTCATTAGATTAGCTGTCTATATATGAGCAATGCATATTATACACAACCTGGAGGAACACTGTCACCTGTACATCATATATTAATGTACTATAGACCAGCCTTTCTCAAACCGGGCTCTGTGGGAACGTAGGGTTCCCCCAGAGGTTGTTAGGGGTTCCTTGAGCAATGAGCAACAACCGTCTATTAGTTAAGCGACTGACACCAATGATCTGTTTAGTTATCTGTAAAAGGGGCATTCTTCCCGCTCACCACCAATGTAAGGGACAATCTTCTTAATGATAGCTACCAATGTAAGGAGCATTCTTCCCACTGACCACCTACAAAAGGAACATTTTTCCGACTGATCACCAATGTAAGAACTCAGAGCATTCATCCCATTGTTAACCAATGTAAGGAGCATTCTTCCCACTGATCACCAATGTAAGGGACATTCTTCACACTGATCACCAATGTAAGGGACATTCTTCCCACTGATCACCAATGTAAGGAGCATTCTTCCCACTGATCACTAATATAAGGAACATTCTTCCCACTGACCACCAATGTAAGGAGCATTCTTCCCACTGATCACCAATGTAAGGAGCATTCTTCCCACTGATCACCAATGTAAGGAGCATTCTTCCCACTGATCACCAATGTAAGGAACATTCTTCCCACTGATCACCAATGTAAGAAGCATTCTTCCCACTGATCACCAATGTAAGGAGAATTCTTCCCACTGACCACCAATGTAAGGAACATTCTTCCCACTGATCACCAATGTAAGAAGCATTCTTACCACTGATCACCAATGTAAGAAGCATTCTTCCCACTGATCACCAATGTAAGGAGCATTCTTCCCACTGATCACCAATGTAAGGAACATTCTTCCCACTGATCACCTATGTAAGAAGCATTCTTCCCACTGATCACCAATGTAAGGAGAATTCTTCCCACTGACCACCAATGTAAGGGACATTCTTCCCACTGATCACCAATGTAAGGAGCATTCTTCCCACTGATCACTAATATAAGGAACATTCTTCACACTGACCACCAATGTAAGGAGCATTCTTCCCACTGATCACCAATGTAAGGAGCATTCTTCCCACTGATCACCAATGTAAGGAGCATTCTTCCCACTGATCACCAATGTAAGGAGAATTCTTCCCACTGACCACCAATGTAAGGAACATTCTTCCCACTGATCACCAATGTAAGGGGCATTCTTCCCACTGATCACCAATGTAAGGGACATTCTTCCCACTGATCACCAATGTAAGGGACATTCTTCCCACTGATCACCAATGTAAGGAGCATTCTTCCCATTGATCACAAATGTAAGGATCATTGTTTCCACTGATCACCAATGTAAGAGACAATCTTCTCACTAGTAGCCACCAATGTAAGGAGCATTCTTCCCACTGATCACCAATATAAGGGACAGACTTCTCACTAGTAGCCACCACTGTGAGGAGCATTCTTCCAACTATCCACCAATGTAAGGAGCATTCTTCCCACTGATCGACAATATAAGGAACATTCTTCCCAATGATCACCAATGTAAGGAGCATTCTTCCCACTGATCACAAACGTAAGGAGCATTCTTCCCACTGATCACCAATGTAAGGAGCATTCTTCCCACTGATCACCAATGTAAGGAACATTCTTCCCGCTGATCACCAATGTAAGGAACATTCCTCCCACTGATCACCAATGTAAGGGACATTCTTCCCTCTGACCACCAATGTAAGGATACTTCTTTCCACTTGTCACCAATGTAAGAGACAATCTTCTCACTAATAGCCACCAATGTAAGGAGCATTCTTCCCACTGTCCACCAATGTAAGGAACACTCTTGTTACTAATAGCCACCAATGTAAGGAGCATTCTTCCCACTGTCCACCAATGAAAGGAGCATTCTTACCACTGTCCACCAATGTAAGGAACACTCTTGTTACTAATAGCCACCAATGTAAGGAGCATTCTTCCCACTGACCACCAACGTAAGGATCATTCTTTCCACTTGTCACCAATGTAAGAGACAATCTTCTTACTATGAGGATTACAAAGGCCCTGGAAGCCCACCAGGTATACATCAGGATCCCCCACAGACTGGCATCCATGCGGTTTACCCCTGCAGGGGTGACGCAGTCTGGTAAGCAGTGGAACAAAAGGGAGCACGTGTGACCCACACCCATGGCACCATTGCGATTTCATGCTGGTTTTGCACTAAGATCTCACCGGGTTTGAAGAATCTTCCAAGATTTATAAGGACTATTGAGGGAACTGTAACGCACAAAAATCGTTTGCACTAGCACATGAATGAAAGTACTATATTTTAATCTGGTCACCTTATGCTGGTTTGCACCAAGATTTCACTGAATATGAAAAACTGTTAAGGACCTATAAGGATCATTCAAGAAATTGAAATGAACAAATGTTTTTTTGTAATAGTTTAAATTTATTATGGGAGCACATTAATGATAGTATCATTTTCTACGTGGAGATAGCATATGGTTTGCACGCTTTTAATATTTCAATATACAGGTGGTCCCCTAGTTACAAACATCCGACTTACAAACAGAGGGGGACAACAGGAAGTGAGAGGAAGTCTACCCCTACCCCTACAAAAGGAACATTTTTCCGACTGATCACCAATGTAAGAACTCAGAGCATTCATCCCATTGATCACCAATGTAAGGAGCATTCTTCCAACTGACCACCAATGTAAGACACATTCTTCCCAATGATCACCAATGCAAGGAGCATTCTTCCCACTGATCACCAATGTAAGATACATTCTTCTCTCTGACCACCAATGTAAGGAGTATCCTTTCCACTTGTCACCAATGTAAAATATATTCTTCCCCTTAACCACCAATGTAAGGATATTCTTCCCACAGACCACCAATGTAATGAGAATTCTTCCCACTGATCACCAATGTAAGGAGCATTCTTCCCATTGATCACCAATGTATGGAGCATTCTTCCCATTGATCACCAATGTAAGGAGCATTCTTCCCACTGATCACCAATGTAAGGGGCACTCTTCCAACTGACCACCAATGCAAGAAGCATTCTTCCAACTGACCACCAATGAAAGGAGCATTCTTCCCACTGCCCACCAATGTAAGGGACACTCTTCTCACTAGTAGCCACCAATGTAAGGAGCATTCTTCCAACTGAACACCAATGTAAGACACATTTTTCCCAATGATCACCAATGCAAGGAGCATTCTTCCCACTGATCACCAATGTAAGTGACATTCTTCTATCTGACCACCAATGTAAGGAGTATCCTTTCCAGTTGTCACCAATGTAAAATGTATTCTTCCCCTTAACCACCAATGTAAGGATATTCTTCCCACAGACCACCAATGTAATGAGAATTCTTCCCACTGATCACCAATGTAAGGAGCATTCTTCCCATTGATCACCAATGTATGGAGCATTCTTCCCATTGATCACCAATGTAAGGAGCATTCTTCCCACTGATCACCAATGTAAGGGGCACTCTTCCAACTGACCACCAATGCAAGAAGCATTCTTCCAACTGACCACCAATGAAAGGAGCATTCTTCCCACTGCCCACCAATGTAAGGGACACTCTTCTCACTAGTAGCCACCAATGTAAGGAGCATTCTTCCAACTGAACACCAATGTAAGACACATTTTTCCCAATGATCACCAATGCAAGGAGCATTCTTCCCACTGATCACCAATGTAAGTGACATTCTTCTATCTGACCACCAATGTAAGGAGTATCCTTTCCAGTTGTCACCAATGTAAAATGTATTCTTCCCCTTAACCACCAATGTAAGGATATTCTTCCCACAGACCACCAATGTAATGAGAATTCTTCCCACTGATCACCAATGTAAGGAGCATTCTTCCCATTGATCACCAATGTAAGGAGCATTCTTCCCATTGATCACCAATGTAAGGGGCACTCTTCTCAATAGTAGCCACCAATGTAAGGAGCATTCTTCCAACTGACCACCAATGCAAGAAGCATTCTTCTAACTGACCACCAATGTAAGGAGCATTCTTCCCAATGATCACCAAGGCAAGGATCATTCTTCCCACAGATCACCAATGTAAGGAGCATTCTTCCCACAGATCACCAATGTAAGGAACATTCTTCCCACTGATCACCAATGTAAGGGGCACTCTTCTCAATAGTAGCCACCAATGTAAGGAGCATTCTTCCAACTGACCACCAATGCAAGAAGCATTCTTCTAACTGACCACCAATGTAAGGAGCATTCTTCCCAATGATCACCAAGGCAAGGATCATTCTTTCCACAGATCACCAATGTAAGGAGCATTCTTCCCACAGATCACCAATGTAAGGAACATTCTTCCCACTGATCACCAATGTAAGGAACATTCTTCCGACAGATCACCACTGTAAGGAGCATTCTTCCCACAGATCGCCAATGTAAGGAGCATTCTTCCCACTGATCACCAATGTAAGGAGCATTCTTCCCACTGATCACCTATGTAAGATACATTCTTCACTCTGACCACCAATGTAAGGAGCATCCTTTGCACTTGTCACCAATGTAAAATGTATTCTTCCCATTGACCACCAATGTAAGGACATTCTTCGCACAGACCACCAATGTAAGGTTATTCTTCACACTAATGCAAGGGACATTCTTCTCAGTAGAAGTCATCAATGTAAAGAGAATTCTTCCCACTGATCACTGATGTAAGGGATATTCTTCCCACTGACCACCAATGTAAGGGACATTCTTTCTACTGTTCAGCAATGTAAGGGACATTCTTCCCAATGGCCACTAATGTATGAAACATTCTTCCCACTGACCATCAATGTAAGGGACATTCTTCCCACTGATCACCAATGTAAGGAGCATTCTTCCCAATGACCACCAATGTAAGGAGCATTCTTCCCACTGACCACCAATGTAAGGAGCATTCTTCCCACTGACCACCAATGTAAGGAACATTCTTCTGACTGACCACCAATGTAAGGGACATTATTCCCGCTGACCACCAATGCAAGGAGCATTCTTCCTCCTGTTCACCAATATATGAAGCATTCTTTCCACTGCCCACCAATGTAAGGGACATTTTTCCCACTGACCATCAATGTAAGGAGCATTCTTCTCATTGGCAACTAATGCAAGGACATTCCTTCCACAGATCACCAATGTACATTAAAGAAATTTTTTTTTTCTCGGATCACCAACGTAAGGATCATTTTTCCCACCAACCACCAACATAAGGAGAATTCTTTCCATCAAGGTAGGAAGCAGATTTCCAAGTAACCACCAAAGTAATGGAACTCTTTTCTCAGTGTCCACAAATGTAAGGAGGCTCTTCTCCCACTGTGCATGAATCTAAGGGGGCCACTCTGAGGGGGCACTTCACTGGTTCCCAATATAAGGTTTCATGTCTCAACTCCTCATCAACATAAGCAAGCATTTCCCCACTGACCACTAATGTGAGGAAACACTAACATTTTTGTTTTCTGCAATTTTTTTTGTCACGATTATTGTTCATTTATTTTATTCATTTCTGTTTATTAAAAATAATGTTGTCATATAGAGCAGTCCTGAGTGTCCCAATTAAGCTAGATAGAAAATTAGTGGAAGGAATAAGGTTCCCTTGCACTACAGAGTATTGATCTGAGGCTTGTAAGGCACCGATGGAAGCACACACAGGGTCATACATCTTACCTTTTTATTTATTAGGGCTCATTTGCATACATTGACATACATGATACAATATGTATCAAATTAAGATTTTGACTTTTTCTTTAGTGATTTACTAGCCTGACCTGGGACCATTAACCTCCTGCTATTAAAGTAACTTGCAGTCTGTGTGAAATATATGCTTTCATGGTTATTGCCTGCCCTCTACCAGGATTTATGCACATGGCCGCTGCTCTGTCAATAGAAACAGTTGACCTCTGGAATAAAAGCCTGCAGTACGTTCAGAATCACCAGTGGTTAAAAGGAAACTCTGGTATTATTTTTTAGCTATACAAATATGCCAACCTTCCACTTTGTCATTATTATTATTATTATTATTACAAAGGATTTATATAGCGCCAACAGTTTACGCAGCGCTTTACAACTTGAGGGTAGACAGTACAAATAAAATACACTTAAATACAGTAGGAGTAAGAGGGCCCTGCTCGTTAGAGCTTATCATATAGATCCTGAATCAAAGCCTTAAGGAAATATCAGAAGGGAGCATTTTGGCACTATTATCTGGAGCCTTGATTGCATCCACTTCTGTCGGGCTGGATGAACATAAAAGTCATTCAAGGATCATGATTCAAGCCTAATATTGATGTGAGAGAGAACATCTTGGGCAGTGAGGTGTTTATGTTGCTGTAGTCTGGCATCTAAAGGTTGGGTTGGTGGTGATTAGGAATGAGCTCAAAGTTAGGTCCATACTCCTGTTGGGTGATCAGGTATTTGTATGAAGACCAGACTTTTAGTCTTTTCAGAGGTAACCAAATATCATATATATAGCAGCCATCTACCACTGCTGCACATGACAGCTTTCTATCTGCCAATGTTTGCTACACCAACCATGGGTGCTGCCACCTGTCGCATTCTTAGCAACCAATGACATCACCCATACCCATTCATTAATTGGCCGGTAATCCCCCAACATGTAAATGTAATACATTCCTGTAGGAGCCGCTGGTGAATAGGGATCCTCCACTTGACTGGAACAAAGCCTCTTTAGGGACACTCTAACGATATACACTCTCTGTATACACTCCTCTTTATTTCAGCACATCACTTGCTTGCAGAACAACTCAGACCCAGCTGGAACACTGTTTCGTGAATCTGGCAAGGCACTCAACCAGATCAAGCAAAAACCCTTTCAAGGTAAGGACTGTGGGCCCTTTTGGTGTGTAGAAAAAGTCCAGTGTCCAGCTACATTCCTGTGGCTACTGATCCCAGCACTTCTTCAGGCACTGCCAGCCTGCCTGGCTGCAGCTGCCCCTTTCACTTGCCCTCCTGGCTACTTCCCACAGTCCTCTCAGACTGTCTCACTCACCAGCCACCCAGCTGTCTTCCCCTTGGATATCTCCTGGACATGCTAACTGGCTCCTGCTGTCCTCACTCTTGCTCCCGTGCCTCTGGACAGGACTCCCTCATTTGTCTTGAGAAGATCCCTCCATGCACCCAAGCCCCAGACCCGAGGTCACCCCCCAGACTAGGGGGCTACCCTCAAGGGCCTCCGACAGCCTCCACAGCTCTCCATTAACAGCTTTCACCTGAACTCCACACTGCCCCTGCTGACCTAACTCTGAACATTTAAGAGAGGCCTACCCCCTGCCAGCCCATTTTGCTGGAGCTGCAGCTCCTCCTACCCTCCCGCCCATTCTTCTGGAAACTTCTCCAAGGTTCCAGCAAGTATGGTTAGGTACCAGAACTGCCACCTGATGAGTCATCCAGCCTCCCTGGATCACTTACCCTGACCCAGATTCAAAACAGGCTTGGCTGCCAGCCAAGCCTAACAATTTTCCTGCTCTATGAAAAACCTATGTACATCCTAATCTATCACATTAAAGGGTGCTACTGCTACATAAACAAAATTGCAAGGATATCAAGACAATACAGACCACATATGGACATACTGTATATGGCAATGACTCCCAACACGGCAATTCCCCAGAAGATGTATTTTATCAGTTCAGTAATGGGATTGGATGTGTCAGTTGATCAACAGGATTATTGTTTTGCAAAAGGCATTGTTTCCCATAATTGGCCTGGATCTGCATCACTGGATGACATTGTCAACGATGGACTTACATCATTTTTTGCTTTTTTTTTTAATAAAGGACCCATCAAAAACCGTGTAAGTGTCTTTATTTACTGTTTATTTTTATTTTATTTTTTTTGTGAATGAGTACTCATTCATATGGAGGGGGGGGGGGTTGATATGTGGATCCCCCCCTCCCCCACCCCATCCGCACACACTGTTAAAGGTGAATTCCAGTTACCAACAAGCAAGATAATCTCAACAAACATTGAGTTACTCTTTAAAGTGATTCTGAAGGAAAGATCAAAAAAAAAAAAAAATCAAACATATTATACTTGCCTGCGCTATGTAATGGCTTTGAACAGAGCAGCCCTGATCTTTTTGGGTCCCCCGCCAGCGGTCCTGGTCCCTTCCCCCTGCCAAGTGCTCCCAATAGCAAGCCTCTTACTATGGGGCACTCAGGCAGGCTCGCTCCTGAGCCATGTTTTGTGTGTTCATTTACATGCATAGCGTGGCTCGGCTCCACCCCCAACTCTCTCCTCATTGGCTCACTGGCTTTTGTTGACAGGAGCAGGAGCCAATGGCTCCCGCTGCTGTGTGAACCAGTTAGGAGAGAGAGACCCGTGTGAGTAACTGCTCTCATGCACATCGCTGGATCAAGATGGGGCTCAGGTAAATATAAGGGTGGGCTGGGGGGGCTCTGGAAGTCCTATCAGGGATTCTGTACCATTGGGAGCCCTGGCAGAGATAGAGATTCTTGAAGTTCTGGCAGGGATTCTGAGAACAGGAGTTTGTGGAAGTCCTTTTAGATATTCTGCTTGTACCATTAGTAGTCCTAGCAGGGATTCTGCGTATACCATTGGAAGCCCTGGCGGGATTCTGGACATTTTGGCAGGGGTTCTGAGAATAGAGTTTTAGAAGTCTAAGCAGATATTCTGTGTGTACCATTGGATTTCCTAGCAGGAATTTTCGGTGCACTCAATAGGTACTCTTATTGTGAGAACAGGAGTTCTGGAAGTCCTAACAGAGATTCTGAATGTACCATTGGTGGCCCTAGCAAGTATTCTTTTTTTTTTTCCAATAACATTTTATTGAACAGTAAACTGTGTGACAGAAAATACAAACGGTTCATTTCACATTACATCATGGAAATAAACAAACAGTGGTAAGCTACAATCAAGATACATATTCCGTCACTTCCATCCCTATAAGACCTCCATTAGAAAGTTACCCGGTTTTATCTAACTGCAGTCTCAAATATTTACCCTGTCCCTACTAGGGTTGCGAGCTCCATTTTTCCACCCTAGTATACTTTCTCTGTTTGAGCGGATCATGGGGTGGGAAGGGATGAAAGCTCATTTAACATGCTCTGGTATAACTGGGAAAGAGGGAGAGAGTGAAGTGGAAGGGCTGACTCGCGTCCCATGCCCCATGCCCCATGCCCCCCGTTCGCTTCACCCACAATGTTGTTTTGAAAGATACCAAAGCCAAAACAACAAAACGAAACAGAAAAAAAAAAGGGGGGGGAAGGGGGGGGGGCAGGGAAAAGACGGGGGGCAAGTGTGAGGTTGGGGATTGGAGAGATAGCATTCAAGAGAACCAATAGTATGAAGGTTCTGGCTGCCACTGGTCTCCCCCCGTCTCAGGAGATGGAAGAGGGAAGCGTTTCCGTATTGGTGGCAAATGAGTGTAGTGGTAATAGTTTACAGGATGTTTGCATGCCTTTATGAGCATTTAGGCAGTTTCCTTTATCAGATCTGAGCAAGTCTGATATTGCCGAAAGGAATGCCACTCAATCCAGATATGTGTGTAAGCAGATATTTTGTCCTGAGCTGTGAAGATTAACTCTTCCATAATGCCAATTTGGTCGACCCGGTTAACCCATTCCTTCCAAGTGGGGGGAGAGGTGTCCCTCCAATGTTTCGGGAGGGACCTTCTAGCTGCATTAATCATATGCATAGCGATCGATTTCCGGTATTTTTTTGGGGAATTTTAGAATAATGGAGGAGGTATTGAGCCGGCGTGAATTCCAAAGGAAGAGAGGAGATCGTTGTAGTGAGATCATGGATCTTGCTCCAGAAGGGCTGGATCCATGGGCAGGTCCACCAAATGTGGATGAAGGTCCCCTGATCTGCACCACATCTCCAACAGCGGTCGCTCACCATAGGATAGATCCTGTGGAGCAGATCAGGAGTCCGGTACCACCTGGTTTTGATCTTGTATCCATTTTCTTGGGTTTGTGCATTGAGTGATCCCTAATGGATACGATCCCAACCTTCTTCCTCAATTTCTATGCCCAAAGCAGTTTCCCAGAACGCATGATCCAGATTCAAAACTGATGCCTTTTCCGGGAACAAGAAGGGGTATATCGTAGAGATCTCATGACTTTGGGGTGTTGTTCTAGAGCAAAGCGACTCAAACATAGTGAGGTCTCTAGAGTAGTTGTCTGCGTGTTGGGTGGTCTAGAAAAATGTTTTAGTTGGATGTAACTCCAAAGGGGGAATGTCGCGTTGTTCGATGTCTCCACCAGATCCCTGTGTCGTCTACATTTTTTGCGATTAAAGAAACGTTTAGCGAAGATATTCTGATGAGGCCATTCCTCTGCCAGGAAACGACCCGAGAGTCCCGGGGGAAAGTCTGGATTTCCACTTCCTGGGGTGATTGGGCACCGTTTATGAGAGACACTATACACCCTGCATGCCTTGTCGAAGATTTGGAGGGTTGCGCCAATCAAGGGATGCGCAAGAAGATTAGAAGAAGAAGAAAAAGAAGATTAGGGTCTATATTATCCTTGGAGAGCCAGGGGAGATCTCCTATATCTCCCTGAACAAAGGAGTTTTCTAACTGCACCCAGCTTTTACAAGCCGTGTGCACCTTCCAGTCCACCACCCGAGCTAGCAGAATAGCCCAATGATATCTTTGCAATCTGGTAGGCCAATGCCCCCTTTGCTCTTCGGGTGGAGCAGTTTCTCCCATCCCACCCGTGCAGCTTTCCCCGACCACAAAAAGTCCCTACATATATTTTTGTAGGATGTCAGGAAGGCTGAGGGTAGCTGTATTGGTACAGTTTGCATTTTGTATAAAAGCCATGGAAGAATCATCATTTTTAGAGGCCCTACCGAACCAGGATATGTAGGGATTTGCCCATCTCGCTAGATCTCGCCGAATGGTAGCCAGTTCAGATGCAAAATTTCTATGGTATAGTTCAGAGGGGTCTGTTGGGATTTGTATTCCCAAATACATTATGACCTCCTCCTTCCACTGGAAGGGGAAGTTAGTTTTACACCTCTCGACCAACTCACCTGGAAGCGATACATTTAGGGCGAATGATTTGTGATAATTTTTTTTAGATTAGAGATTTTATTGAATTGTCCCACACATTGCATTAGGTTAGGTATGGATGTCAAGGGGGGGAGAGGAATAATAGGATATCATCTGCAAAGGCCCGGTTTTATACTCCTTATTGTCTATGGCTATGCCTCTGATATTTGGGTTGGCCCTAATTCTGCGCAGTAGGGGTTCAAGTTTTAAGATATACAAGATCGGATATAATGGGCATCCCTGTCTCGTTCCATTATGGATGGAGAAGGTGTCTGATAGGTGGCCATTGACCCTGACCCTTGCTGTAGGATTGGAATAAAGGGAGAGTATGAAAGCTTGCATCCTGGGTCCAATTCCCAAATGTCTCAGTACCGCAGCCATGTAGTCCCAGGCCACCTGATCAAACTCCTTCTCCGCACCCATTGATAGAAAAAGCCCTTCCTGTTTTGACTGTATCAGCCAATGTTGGATGTTTAGGGCCTTTATGGTATTGCCCCTGGCCTCCCTTCCCAGGACAAAACCCACTTGGTCCAATCCCACCCATGTTGGTAAATACATGGCTAAACGTGTAGCTAGGATTTTAGAGAACACCTTGACATCCACATTCAACAACGAGACCAGTCGATAGTTTACGACATTTGACACATCTTTGTCTGCTTTAGGAATCACCTAAATGTACGCCTCCAGTAGGCTAGTCGAGGGGTTAGTGATTTTGGGGAGGGTGTTAAATGTTTTGACAAAGGCTGGTCCCAGCAATTCAGAGAAGCATTTATAGTATTGTGCCGAAAGACCGTCCGGTCATGGGCACTTCCCTGGTTTTGTAGCTTTCAGGGCCCTATCCCATTCCTCCAATGATATGGGTGCTTCTAAAAGCTTGGAATCTGATTGGCCAATAGCCTTGGGACTGAATTGTTTCAGGAAGGCTTCGATGAGCTGGGAACGCGATTTGGTGTCTCCATGTGACGGGCCCCTGGTGTGTAAATTGTAAAGCTCATTGTAGTATGCCCGAAATTGGGCTGCTATGTCTACATTCTTACAGTAGCTCCTTCCTCCTGGATCTGTCACATGGTGCACCGTAGAAGATAATTTCCTCAGTTGCGTCGCTCTTGTCAGCTTTCTGCCTGGTTTGTTGGCATGTTCATAAAACATTTTTTGGGCCAACACATGATTTTTCTTAGCCTTCCTGAACAGTTCCTCTGTGAGGAGGGCTCTAGTTTCCGTTAATTCTTGGGCTACTTGTACCGTAAGTGACCTTTTATGTTGGGCTTCTAGTCTGTGGATTTTCTCTGTTAGTTCTTTGATCCGTGCTTGGTGTCTTTTCTTTCTAAGGGCAGCTAACGCTAGTAAGTGTCCCCTGACTGCGCATTTATGCGCCTCCCATTGAGTCATGGGAGATGTATCTGGTGTATCATTGTGTTGGAAATATTCTTTGATAGTTCAGGAAATCTCCGATAGGTTCCCCAGGTCGTTCAGTAGAGTGGCGTCCATACGCCAAATCTTGGTTCCTACCTCCCCATCCGGGAACTTAAGGGTTAACGTGATCGGGTGGTGGTCTGAGAGAACCATGCTCTCAATAGTGGCCCACTGTAGGTATACGAAATCCTTCTGCTGGATGAACAGGTAATCCAGCCGTGAGTACCGGTTATGTGGGGGGAGAAAAATGTGTAGTCTCTCTCCTATGGATACAAGGTGCGCCAAGTGTCGTGCAGGGTTAGGGAAGACAGTAGCGTTCTCACCTGTTTGAGAGCTGAGAATGGTATTGAAGATGTTCCTGAGGATGAGTCCACCAGGGGGTCCAGGGATAAATTGAAGTCTCCCCTGTCAACATGAATGGGCAAGATTTGGCTAGGACTATAGATACCCCCTTCGTTTTGGAATCCATGCAAGCTGCATGATATGCTTTGGTATAATGTTTTTTGGTTAATCAAGGAATTGACTCTCTTTTAAAATGCTTTTTCTGTAGAAATAGGAAGTGTGCCCTTTGACGGTGAGCCTCCGCCAAAACCCTTGAGCTTTTCTCAGGCATATTTAATGTTGAGTGAAAGCACTTTAAGTGTCTCGGGTTCCGAGCGTGCCTTCAGTGGTGGTTTTGTGTGATTATCTATTTCTTTGCGCCGTACTAGTGTCTCTGACAATTGGGGGGAGGGGGTGGCAGCCAGATGAAGGAAGAGAGAAAGGGGGGATAAGCAAGGGAATTTTCGCAGTGGGGTGCAGGAGGAGGGGGTAAATGCACCAGCGAAAAAGAAAGAAAAAAAGGGGGGGAAGCTAGGACCCCATAGTGTTCTGAAGCAGCTTGCGTGTCTCAGATGAATCACCCCTGTCAGTTCCCGTAGTTCCAAGCATAAGGGGTAATCACCTGAAGACAGTACATCACCTCGGCAAGTGAAGACATTGTCATTTAGCCAGGTAGGGAAAGCTTACCTCGATTGGAATCTCAGATAGGTCAAGAATTTGGGGATCAGGCCCCGTATGATAGCTTACCCACCTCTCAGGTGTAGCGCAGTGGTTCAAGCAAAAGTTATGCAAAAAGCTCCTCCAGAAACTCAAAGCCATCTTCCTCAGACAGTGCCGTATTGATGTAAGTTCCAGCTGGGGTAGTAATCAGGGCCTCAAGACAGTTGGTTGTCTAAAGCGTTTGAAGGTCTCCTCGGGTTGTAACATTCCTACTTAAAAGATGCATCTCTCTATCGGGTTTTCATGCCCTATGGTCCATCTTCCGGCGAACCAATGATGGGGATAGACGCGGGCTTTCCTCTGTTTCCATGTCCCCTCAGTATCCTCGGGGTGATTGGGAAGAGGGTCTGCGTCGTCTTTGTCTGTTTCCATGTCGTCGTGGTGTCTCGTCCTGTTGAGTCAAGATCCAGGGCTCTGGTTTGTGGAAAGCGCTGTACCAGTCCAGCACTGGGACCTCTGGGATGGCCAGGGTTTTGCAAAAGGAGCGTAAGTCCGCAGGTGATCTGAGTGCAGCCGTGCGGTTCTCCGCCGTTGCCTGCAGGCAGAAAGGAAATTTCCACCTGTAGATAATGCGTCTCTCTCTGAGCACTTGGAGTAGGGGACGGAGATCCCTTCTGTGTTGTAGGGTGATGGAGGATAAATCCTGGAAAAGTTGTATGCGTGTACCTTCAAATTCCAGGCACTCTTGATTGCGCGCTGCGTGGAGGATATCCTCCTTCTGTTGGAAGCTCACCAGGCAACAGATGGTGTCCCTAGGTGGTTCATCCTCCCTCCCCCTGGGTCTCAGTGCACGATAACATCTCTCCATCTCCACTGGTGCATCTGGAGGTCTGCCCAGGGCAGTATTAAATATGGATGCCTCTCACTCTTAGATTCCATCTTCTGCCCCTATTATCTAAATCTTCTATGTGCCTGTGCATCTCCATTAAGTGTTGTGAATGCGTGCTGGCATTTTGCTGGAGCTGCTGGATGGCGGCACCTTGTGTCACGGCCGCCGCCTCCACGTGCTCTAATCTTAGTGCTACCGCTCTCAGATCGGTCTTCAAATCCGATATGGCAGCTGAGAGCTTGTTCTTAATGTCCACACTCACCAGCTGGAGGTCTGCTAGGCTTAGGAGTGGTGATTGGTGCAGATGTGCCGTACCTGTATTCGCCGTCACTCCCGGAGGTCCCGATGCGGTCCCATGTGGCTGCTCACTCCAATTCCGGTTTGTAACGAGGCCTGTGATCCTGACAGGGAGGCTGCCTGTGTGTCTTGTTGAGTGCGGAACATAGCCGGGATGTTCCAGCTTAGCTGTGTGGACGGCTCTTCCGAGGAACTAGCAGGCGCTGGGTTACGTCCCGCCATGGTCACAAGTCCTGTGGAGAAGCTCCCCTGCTGATTGTAGGCTAATACGAGGCACTCGGTGTCAAAGCGCTCGTTCTAATCGGCCATCGCGGTCCGGCGTCAAGCCACGCCCCCCTAGCAAGTATTCTAAGAGTAGGCGCTCTGAAAGTCCTGGCAGAGGTTCTGAGTGTACTATTGGAAGTCCTGGCAGGGATTTTGCATGTATGATTGGTAGTCCTTGTAGGCATTCTTAAAGCAGGAGGTATGGAAGTCTTCATAAAAACTCTGAGTGTATCATTAACAGTCCTGGCAGGGATTCTGCATGCACTGTTGGTAATCCTGTCAGGGATTTCAAAAGTAGGAGTTCTGGAAGTCCTGGCAAAGATTCTGAGTGTACTAGTATTGGATGTCCTGGCAGGGATTCTGTCAGATAGTCTGTACAGGGCCCTGTGATTTCTATCAGCAGCCTTGTGTGTTGCCAGCTCAGTACTGTGCATGTGCAGTTCCTGAGCTGGCTGAGTGCGGCAGCTCCATCCAAAACTGTGAGCGATGTGTTCTGTCACGGACAGGGCTGACAGTCTGTGTTACAGAGCACAGCCCAGCCCCTCCCTCCTCCATAGGAATGGCTGGCAGAGGCTGCAGCTGCTCTCTTTCCCCGCCCACACTCTGGGTGGCCCGTGTGCTGTCTGTGAAGAGGATGTGTGGGCGGGAAAGTTAAAACTGAGCAGTCGGCTCGAATCCAGTGAGCCTCCTGGCTGGGACCATCCAACTTAAGTGAGCTTCTCCCTCCCTTCCTGCTCTCGCTCTCCCAATTCGCCTCATAGACCTCTATTAGGTTGGACATTATCAGTGCATGTTCTGAAAGTGCACACAAAGTCCAGCATGCTGCATCTTTGGATGGTCTTTCTTCATCTTCATCTTCATCTTTCTGTCTTTCTTTATGTTTGGATGATCTTTTGGATTTCAGAAAATGCAGCAAAAACACACAGCCTAAAAGAAGTATGAGAAAACTGCCAGTACACCAGCACTGCAGCCAAACCACAGCACACCAGTGTGAGCACAAAGGCGTGTATTAACTTGCAGCAGGCACTGCCACTCTGATAAAAAGTGATCCATACTCAGGTCACTTTTCAGAGGCATTTGACAGGCAGTGAGGAGGTGATCTCACATTTCCTCCCTGCCTCTTTTAACCTCCTAAATGCCAGTCCCTCCAGGTAATGGCACGGTTCACTTTGAACGCCACCTTATTTCCATTACTCTCTGTAGGTATTATATGTGCTTTCACCTTATTGTTTGCATATCTTATACCTAAAGAGAGTAATAGAAATAAGGTGGCGTTCAAAGTGAATTTCTACACCTAAGTGGAGCACCTCTTTCAGAATATTTGAGGATATTATTAAACACACAGACTGGTGGACTTAAGCCACCATAGACAGACTGAAATTTCTGCTGAAATGGCAGAATTTCAGTCTATATATGTGCAGACTGGTTGTACAGAATTCAGTCTATTAACTGACTTCAGAACAACCAGTGTGTCTTTTTTTTGTCCATCACTGCTGGTTGCCATAGCTGCCGGCAGTGATCACTGCATTCTGTTGGCTGGAAAACGTTCACCTCAGAACACACGCCAACTCACAGCTCTTGCGGAAGCTTGGTAAAACAAATGCCAGGCTTCCCTAGCATTACACCTGTGTGGCTACGACCAAGTGTGGGAACAAGCCAGCACAGGCTTCTGGAAACACAGGAGGGTGTCCATTAAGAGGAGAGTGGGGATATGACATTATCTCATATCCCTGCCACTCCTAAACCTGCTCCATTGCAGCACCAGGCCCACCATGCCCTTAATCTGGTGCTTGGGGCCAGTGGACCGGCGTGTGCCTGCATGTGCGTTTCTCACTTCTCGCAATTGACACATGAGGAGCCTGCAGCCTGGGAAATTTGTGGTTGTTCCCAGCAGGGCCGGCCTTACCATGGGTCCCAGTGGGTCCATTGGACCCAGGCAGCACTTTGAGAGGGGCAGCAAACTGAACCACGGTTGCCTCTCCTTCTCTTCTATTTACCCAGAAAATTGACGACCAAGATTTTTTTCCAGCAGTTTTGTGTGTCATGATAACAACTGCCCCCCGGGCCACTCTGCCTGCCCCTATACTACCCTAGCACACCCCTACACTGCCCTAGCCTGTCTGTATACTACATTAGCCCAGCCCTATACTGCCCTAGCGTGTCTATATACTACCCTAGCCTCCCTATATACTACACTAGCCTGTCTATGCTACCCTAGTCTGCACCTATACTGCCTTAGCATGTCCATATACTACCCTAGCCTGCCCGTATACTACCCTAGCCTATCTATATACTGCCCTAGCCTGCCCATATACTGCCCTAGCCAAACCCTATACTTCCCTAGCCCGTCCCTATACTGCCAGAGCCTGCCCCTATACTGCCCTAGCCTGCCCCTTGGAATTGAACATAATGGTATGTCATATAATTTTGCACATAGACAAGGTGTTGTTGCGTGTAAATCTGACTTCCTGATCAATTACACTTTAGCTTTAATTATCATGATATAAAATAATGGATGTGGAGGCCTTTTGGTGGGCATGATTTTTTTTTTTGGGGGGGGTGCAGCATTTCATTCTTGGACCCAAGCAGCACAATGACTTGGGCCAGCCCTGGTTCCCAGGGAGACAGCAGGAACTATGTGTTGAGCCTGCTGCGCTCACTATGACTCTTGGCTTGCCCAGTGGTGTGGTGCTCACTCACCAGAGAAGCTCTGGACTCCACAGGTAGCACTGAGTGTGGCAGTAGTGACAGCACAGTCTTTAGTCTCCTTCTTTATGTAGTCTCTTTGGCCTGTGTACTGGGTGTGGGGAAGAGGCAGGCTCTCTGTCTCAGTGTCTCTGAGGGCAATCATCCAGAGCAGTCTCTGAGAGACTCCTCCTTATGATTGCCCAAACAGAGGCTGCTCCACAATGATTGACCCCCGCTGAGAGAAGCCCACACAGAGAGTGACTGCTTCAATGCAGGCAATGTGAAGGGGTCTCTCTCTGCAGGCAATGTGAAGCGGTCTCTCTCTCTCTGCAGGCAATGTGAAGCGGTCTCTCTCTCTCTGCAGGCAATGTGAAGCGGTCTCTCTCTCTCTGCAGGCATTGTAAAGCGGTCTCTCTCTCTCTCTGCGGGCAATGTGAAGCGGTCTCTCTCTCTCTGCAGGCAATGTGAAGGGGTCTCTCTCTCTCTGCAGGCAATGTGAAGCGGTCTCTCTCTCTCTCTGCAGGCAATGTGAAGCGGTCTCTCTCTCTCTATAGGCAATGTGAAGGGGTCTCTCTCTCTCTGCAGGCAATGTGAAGCGGTCTCTCTCTCTCTGCAGGCAATGTGCAGCGGTCTCTCTCTCTCTCTGCAGGCAATGTGAAGTGGTCTCTCTCTCTCTCTGCAGGTAATGTGAAGCGCTCTCTCCCACTCTCTGTGCAGTGTGGAGTGGCCTCTCCCTCTTTCTCTCTGGAGCAATGTGAAGCAGACTCCCTCCCTCTCTCAGGCAATGTGAAGCGGTCTCTCTCTCTCTGCGGGCAATGTGAAGCGGTCTCTCTTTCTGCAGGCAATGTGAAGGGGTCTCTCTCTCTCTGCAGGCAATGTGAAGTGGTCTCTCTCTCGCTGCAGGCAATGTGAAGCGGTCTCTCTCTCGCTGCAGGCAATGTGAAGCGGTCTCTCTCTCTCTGCAGGCAATGTGAAGGGGTCTCTCTCCCTCTGCAGGCAATGTAAAGCGGTCTCTCTCTCTCTGCAGGCAATGTGAAGGGGTCTCTCTCTCTCTCTGCAGGCAATGTGAAGCGGTCTCTCTCTCGCTGCAGGCAATGTGAAGCGGTCTCTCTCTCTCTGCAGGCAATGTGAAGGGGTCTCTCTCTCTCTCTGCAGGCAATCTGAAGCGGTCTCACTCTCGCTGCAGGCAATGTGAAGCGGTCTCTCTCTCTCTGCAGGCAATGTGAAGCGGTCTCTCTCTCTCTATAGGCAATGTGAAGGGGTCTCT
Source organism: Glandirana rugosa (assembly GCA_018402905.1). Taxonomy (NCBI): domain Eukaryota; kingdom Metazoa; phylum Chordata; class Amphibia; order Anura; family Ranidae; genus Glandirana; species Glandirana rugosa. Next base: position 817,170 of record BLSH010510204.1, read on the forward strand.
CACTCTCTGCAGGCAATGTGAAGCGGTCTCTCTCTCTCTGCAGGCAATGTGCAGCGGTCTCTCTCTCTCTCTGCAGGCAATGTGAAGTGGTCTCTCTCTCTCTCTGCAGGTAATGTGAAGCGCTCTCTCCCACTCTCTGTGCAGTGTGGAGTGGCCTCTCCCTCTTTCTCTCTGGAGCAATGTGAAGCAGACTCCCTCCCTCTCTCAGGCAATGTGAAGCGGTCTCTCTCTCTCTGCGGGCAATGTGAAGCGGTCTCTCTTTCTGCAGGCAATGTGAAGGGGTCTCTCTCTCTCTGCAGGCAATGTGAAGTGGTCTCTCTCTCGCTGCAGGCAATGTGAAGCGGTCTCTCTCTCTCTGCAGGCAATGTGAAGCGGTCTCTCTCTCTGCAGGCAATGTGAAGGGGTCTCTCTCCCTCTGCAGGCAATGTGAAGCGGTCTCTCTCTCTCTGCAGGCAATGTGAAGTGGTCTCTCTCTCTCTCTGCAGGCAATGTGAAGTGGTCTCTCTCTCGCTGCAGGCAATGTGAAGCGGTCTATCTCTCTGCAGGCAATGTGAAGGGGTCTCTCTCTCTCTGCAGGCAATGTGAAGCGGTCTCTCTCTCTCTGCAGGCAATGTGAAGCGGTCTCTCTCTCTCTGCAGGCAATGTGAAGCAGTCTCTCTCTCGCTGCAGGCAATGTGAAGCAGTCTCTCTCTCTCTGCAGGCAATGTGAAGGGGTCTCTCTCCCTCTGCAGGCAATGTGAAGCGGTCTCTCTCTGCAGGCAATGTGAAGCGGTCTCTCTCTCTCTGCAGGCAATGTGAAGGGGTCTCTCTCTCTCTGCAGGCAATGTGAAGCGGTCTCTCTCTCTCTCTGCAGGCAATGTGAAGCGCTCTCTCCCACTCTCTGTGCAGTGTGGAGTGGCCTCTCCCTCTTTCTCTCTGGAGCAATGTGAAGCAGACTCCCTCCCTCTCTCTTGGGCAATGTGGTGCAGATGGATGGTGAGCTGATTCGGTGGTTCAAAGGACCACATGACTGGACTTGCCCCCAAGGCCTAAGGCTGCCAGCCCTCCCCTGCATGGAAGTGATAAGGCACTAATGGGGGCGTCCTTAAGTACACATGCCCCGCACTGGAGACGCCTATCGGCCGCATCCGACTGAAGTTTCATCCAGGCCGGCCACATAACGTCAGCAGGCTCCACCCCCCGATGAGACTGCAAGAGATACAGCCAGGGACCCACTGCACATGTGCACTAGGACGTGAGGTGACAACTGGAAGGAAAGGGCGCCCTCCAGTGGACCAAGGAAGCGCTGCTAGTGTTCCATAGGAGGATGGATTGAACATAACAGTACTGGGTGGCCGCACACTTGGGGAATGTTACCCTCATGTGGCCAGGGAGAGGTGGTACAGCACCACATGTACCATTGGTAGTCCTGTCAGGGATTCTGATAATAGGAGTTTTTGAAGTCCTGCCAGGGATTCTGAATGTACCATTGATAGTGCTAGAAGGCATTCTGAGAACAGGAATTCTAGAAGCCCCAGCACGAATTCTGTGTGCACTGTAAAACTGCCAGAACAATCCAATGGTAGAGTGGATAGTGCAGAATTCCCAAGCTTGTCTTATATCTATGAAACCGCCTGAAAATAAAACTGAAGGAAAAGGAAAGAAAAGGAGCACCACACTAGGATGTAAGTCCAAAAGTATTTAATCCAATAAAAGGTCCAAGCAAAGTAGTTATTTACCTAACATATTTTGAGGGCTCAACCTTGCCTGCTTAATCAAGACTTGATCTACAGTATAGATAGAAAAACACAACAACGGACTCCTAAATGAATTAGTGAAGAGATTCACTGTGATCTGTTTTGGACTTCAACATTCCGGTGTGGTGCTCCTGTTCTTCCTTCCTCCTTCAATGGCTTTGTTCTTCCAAAGTTGTTTGCATATAATATCAGAAGCTGTGCTGGAAATGTCCATTTCCAGCTTAGAAAGCTGGTCCAGTTTCACCCTCCAACAGTGTTTGTTGGTCTTTGCACATCTTGAAAAGGGTATCTTTTTGCTGACATTGGCAAACCAAAGGGGTTATCCGGATTGTACAGATACATTGATGTTGGTTTTTGCATTTTTGCTGGTGGAATATTGTAAAATGTACTTACAGATCACCACTGTAAAAGTTTGCCCTATTCATCAGATCCAGACGTACTGCCACATGGCAAACTGACGACTGAGATGGGAAGGGGCGGCTCTATGTGGTTAGCCTAGGGGAGGCAGGAAGCATAATTCTAATGCTAAATGTGCCCTTTGGTCCCATAGTCTATAACGGGTTCCTGTATTCCATTTCCCTTGCAGACATTGCATGCTAATGTTTAGATTGTAATTATATATGTTCATAGAGGAATTGATATTTTCTCATTATATAGGCAGCTCAGGTTTCTTGTTTAGCAATACAGCTCAGTGTTTGGTTTTGAATCATTTTTTATTAGGTTTTAGAAGTAATCTACAGAAAAACAATGAATTAAAAGAACACAATAAAGCAGACAGAGTAAGCAGGGGAACATTGCAAGTAGAACAGTACAAAATACAAATGAAGGGTGCAATACTTGGCTGCATAGAACAGGAATTATATAAGAAATGTAACAAATAACAAAGAGATTCAGAAATAAAAATTAAAATTTATGACAGACCAACATGAAAATATATATGCAGCACATCTTTATAATACATTCACTTTTCCCCATACTTTATCTATTTAAATATGCTGCAGAAAAAAAAATAAGGAAAAAAATGGATCACAAAACCATGCCAAGCTCAGGACCACAAAACGACTCCAAGCTCAGGACCACAAAACGACTCCAAGCTCAGGACCACAATACCACTTCAAGCTCAGGACCACAATACAACTTTAAGCTCAGGACCATGAAACAAATCCAAGCTCAGGACTACGATACAATTCCAAGCCCAAAACCATAATACCACTCCAAGCTCATGACCATGAAACCAATCCAAGCCAAGGACCACAAAAAGACTCCAAATCCAGGACCACAATACCAATCCAAGCTCAGGACCACAATACCACTCCAAGCCCAGAACCAGGATACCACTTCAAGGTCCCAAGCTTTCCATCACTCTGGCCAGGGGATCCATCAGCACCCTAGCACTTGTGCCTTTCCTTCACCTCTGCAGACCCGATCTCATTTTCTAGGGGTGCCTGGATGGGAACAATGAAAGGAGCCACACTTGTCATATCAGGCTCCACATACAGGTAAGTGACACTGCTAGACTACAGAACTCTGCCCATTAGAGGGAACTCCATGGATTTTGATGTAGGGAGGACTGTTAAGGGGGGACTTTGATGTGGACTCTGGGGGGGGGGGGGGTGGTAAGAAGGGTTTGATGGGCACTCTGATGTAAGGGTGGGCTTTGATGAAAACCCTGAGGTTAGAGGGAACTCTGGTGGAGACCCTGATGTAAGGGGAAACTCTGATTGGACCCTAATGTAATAAGGCACTCTGAGGTAAGAGTAGACTTTGCTGTAATGGGGGCATTGATGGATACTCTGATTTAAAGGGGTACTCTGATGGGGACCCTGATGTTAGAGGGAAATCTGATGGGGACCCTGATGTAAGGGGGGGGGGGGGTTCTAATGGGGACTATGATGTGAGGAGGTACTCTGATGGGGACCCTGATATAAGGAGGCACTCTGAAGTAAGAGTAGACTTTGCTGTAAGGAGGGACATTGATGGATACTCTGATGTAAAGGGTAACTGTGGTGGGGACCCTGATGTAAGGGGGAACTCTGATGTATGGGTGGATTTTGAAGTAAGGGAGGACTTTGATAAGGACACTGATGTAAGGGGGGTCTGATGGGCACTCTGATGTAAGAGAGGACTCTGATGGGGACCCTGATGTAATGAGGAACTCTGATAGGGAACCTGATGTAAAGGGGAAACTCTAATGGAGACCACGATGCAAGGAGGCACTCTGAAGTAAGAGTTCACTTTGATGTAAGTTGGCAAGAATTAGATAGCCCACTGGACTTTTATGATACACACCACAAAAAAGTAAAAAATTAACAAAATGTATTGTTTGCATAAAGATCACAACATGTATAAAAAAATTCTCCAAGTTAGAAACTCTATGTAGAAACCAGGTGGTTTTGTAAGTATCCACCATACATTCAAACTGTGTCTGTGCTGTCGTTCTCGACGCATTTCGCAAGATGATAAATTTGCTTCCTCAAGAGAAGCACATGATCACACCCGGAGGTAAAGAACACATGAAAGATACCAGGGAGGGGAAAAAAAAACAACCCAACATACCAACTTCAAGTTAGTTAAAAAAATTGTCATTTCTCTTCACAGTTATTTTCTTAAAAATACAAGCATGATTAACAACTGATCAAAAATCTTCAAGCATATAAAAACCAAATAGAACAATTTAAAGTGTAATGTTTAACTTTGGAACATATTCCCTAGGATCCAAGGGGTAAGGACTGGCATTTTTCAGAAAGAAATAAGGTGGATACATTCGCTCGGGACAACTCGTGCCCCTGGCTTGAATGAAGCCGCGTCTTTTAGGCCCCTCTTACCCGTATAAGGGAATGCTATTGCTCTGTTTGGTGTTAATTTTGCTGTAGATGTACTGATGTTGTGTAAAGAAATTCTTATATATGCCAAGTATAAGAAACAATATGTGTTGGACCAGGCGATGGTTTCGTATATTAAGCATAAAGGTTCTTTCATTATATGCATATCTGGAATGTGAATAACTTATCATGTGACTACCATGGAGGGAGGAGGAAAAAGAGAAAGAAAAACAAGGATTTTTTTTTTGTGTGTGTGTCCCCCGTGGGGTCATTTACATCACTTCCTCCCGGGAGTTGCAACCCCAGATGTCCATTCCGCCCATGAGATAGTCCAACCGGAGTATCAGGATTTCTGGTCCTGTTTCCCCTCCCTCTGGTGTGGTCTCACTTGATGTCCCTTTCCGGTTGTTTGTTGAGCTGCTAGCACCTAAAATGTGAAACCACTTTTCTTCACCTTAAATCAATTGTAATAAAAAATAGTGCAGCACATTCAACTTAGTGTTAACTGTTGTTGTGTTGTATATAAAAAAATTTACCACAATAATATAAATCAAAAATCAATACCATAAATATTGTGACCACTCTCAATAGTGTAAAAAAAAAACCAAAAACACACAATAACTTCACATATCAGTGTAGTACAATAAATAATAGTCCATAACGGAAAAAGGTGAAAATATGGCCAATATAAAATGTCAATCCGTAAATGAAGAGATCCCTTAGACAGAAAAATCCCAGTAGTGACTAAATGAAATTCACAGCACACGTGTAGGAAATTCAATCCTCCACCAGGTGAATCAGCCTCTCACCTCAATGTGGGCAAAGTAGCGCCTTTTACTCTCCCTGGGGTTACTGGGGGTCTCTGGGTTTGATCTCCCTTCCGGTCTCCTTCTCCTTAATATTATGGTTCTATGGCCTCCAATCTCCCCAATTCATCCCAGCATTGGTCATGTAAAATAAAAGGTGCAATCTAGTGCTCTCCGTATAAAATATTTTAATGATCGCTAAAAGAGCAGTAAATGCGCTTACAATAAAAAGTACAAGGGGAAGAGCCGACTATCCCACATCACGCTCCAGCTGCTTGTAACTGACGCAGTTTGTAGCTCGCACGGCTTTACAGTGCTTTTTATTGTAAGCGCATTTACTGCTCTTTTAGCGATCGTTAAAATATTTTATATTTTATTTATTTTACATGACCAATGCTGGGATGAATTGGGGAGAATTGTGGGCTACTTTGCCCACATTAAGGTGAGAGGCTGATTCACCTGGTGGAGGATTGAATTTTCTACACGTGTGCTGTGAATTTCATTTAGTCACTACTGGGATTTTTCTGTCTAAGGGATCTCTTCATTTACGGATTGACATTTTATATTGGCCATATTTTCACCTTTTTCCGTTATGGACTATTATTTATTGCACTACACTGATATGTGAAGTTATTGTGTGTTTTTTTTTTTTTTACACTATTGAGAGTGGTCACAATATTTATGGTATTGATTTTTGATTTATATTATTGTGGTCATTTTTTTTATATACAACACAACAACAGTTAACACTAAGTTGAATGCGCTGCACTATTTTTTTATTACATTATGTTTGGTTTGGTTGATTGTGTTATCACATTTAGCACTCTGTTATTCGTTTGGTGGGCTGATTTTTTACATTTTTTTCAAGGTAGTGATGTTTTGATAAGACAGGTTGTGGAAACGCTGGAATCTGCCCAGTGCCTTTCATGTCATTTTTTCACCTTTTCCTTTTTATATCTGTGGCCAATTTTAAACACACCAATATGAGTAGTAGGTCACAGTATCATTTATATCATCATTCACAACAGCTCATACACATAGATCCTATGAGACAAATGAATAATATTCACTTATACACATAGATTTTTTGAGACAAATTAATAATATTTGATAATTATATCCACAGTATTTTATTTCAGTAGATTTAAACTTTTATAATTAACTCTGCACACATGGACTTGAGTTATTAAGTAATTTGGTTGTGATCTTTATTATTATATTGCATTGACCTATACACATTTTTCTTTTTATTATTATTATTATTCATGGTGAATGTACTTATGAGGCTCTTTGTCTATTTTCTAGGATCCATCCACCTCTTCCCAATACTTTGCAGCGATCAAGGGAGGGGTACACGTTGGGTGTGCCTCACCTCCCTTGCATTTCCCCACCTACCACAAGACTATATGATGAACCTGAGGGTGGTTCTATTTGGTTTTTATATGCTTGAAGATTTTTGATCAGTTTTTTTAATCATGCTTATATTTTTAGGAAAATCACTGTAAAGAGAGATGACCATTTTTTGATCTAACTGTAAGTTGGTATACTGGGTTGTTTTTGTTTTTTTTTTTCCTCCCTGGTATCTTACATGTGTTCTTTACCTCCAGATGTGATCATGTGCTTTTCCTGAGGAAGCAAATGTATCCTCTTGCGAAACATGTCGAGAACGACAGCACAGACACAGTTTGAATATATGGTGGACACTTACAAAACCACTTTGTTTGTACGTTTTTTTTATACAAGTTGTGATTAGTGTTGAGCGAACCCGGACTGTAACGTTCGGGTCCGTACCGAACTTTAGGGTGTCCGTGGCACGGACCCGGACCCGGACATTTCAAAAATCGTTCGGGTTCGGTCCGGGGTTCTGCTATTTTACTCCACGTGTTGAGAAGCTGCAGGGCAGCCAATCAACAAGCGTTTCACTGGTTTGCCCTTAGAAGCCATCACAGCCATGCCTACTAATGGCATGGCTGTGATTGGCCGGTGCATCATGTGACCCAGCCTCTTTATAAGCTGGAGTCACAGTGCTGCAGTCACATGCTCCTTGGGTTAGTGTAGGGAAAGGTAGCTGACGGCGTGAGGGACAGATTTTAGCCATTTTAAGACCTGATCCTGCATCCTGAGATAGATTACTTTACTACTGCTGTCTGTGCTGTTGCTCTGAGGACAGATAGCAGAAATTAGAGATTTCACATACCGCTGCTTTGAGTTGCAGATCAAGCTCTGCATAGAACAACGATCGCTACGATCGTGCTCTACGATCAGATTG
>BLSH010510204.1:831163-849594 GCA_018402905.1 Glandirana rugosa
GACTTACAAATCCCAGCAACAGGACGACCTTCCACTTGGAGACGGGGTAAGAGTTCAGAAAACGTCTAAGATTGTCCAAAAGAAGATTCTGACGGGACATAAATCGAGGTAGGCAGAAGGATAGTTGAGACTGGTCGAAGGGACAGGTACGACTTCTTTTCGTAGGGGTGTTGTACTACGACGGTGGTGGTACAAAGTGCCACCCCTACCACACAAGTCCCACCTACACGTCACAGTCAAAAGGTGGTGTGTATCGTAAAACGAAAATCCGGTTTGTCAAGTTAAAACCAGAGTAGACTGGTCTCGCGTGGAGCTAAATACAGGGCAGTCTTAGAAGAAAACCTGTTAGAATCTGCAAAAGACTTGAGAATGGGGCAGAGGTTCACCTTCCAGCAGGACAACGACCCTAAACATTCAGCATTATATTGGTGGTCAGTGATAAAAACTCTTCTTACATTGGTGGTCAATGGGAAGAATGTCCTTTACACTTGTGGACAATGGGAAAAATGTTCCTTATTTGGTGGTCTGTGGGAAGAATGCACCTTACATTGGAAGTCAGTCAGAAGAATATACCTTGCACTGGTGGTCAGTGGGAAGAATGTCCCTTACATTGGTGGTTCAGTGAGAAGAATGTCCCTTACATTGTCGGTCAGTGGGAATAATGCCCCTTACATTGGTGGTCAGCGTGAAGAATGCCCCTTATATCGAGGGCCAGGGGAAAGAATGTTCCTTACATTGGTGGTCAGTGGGAGGAATGCTCCTTACATTGGTGTTAAGTGGGAAGAATGTCCCTTACATTGGTGGTCAGTGGGAAGAATGTTCCTTTTATTGGTGGTCACTTGGAAGAATGCTCCTTACATTGGAGGTCAGTGGGAAGAATGCTCATTGGGGTTACCAGACACCTTTCTAATAGGCAGAAATTGCTAATTTGTCAAGGAACCCGGTCAACCTCTAGGGCATGGGTGCTCAACCTGTGACCCTCCAACTGTTGCAGAACTACAAGTCTCATCATGCCTCTGCCTTTGGGAGTCATGCTTGTTTAACTGACAGCCTTACAATGCCTCATGGGACTTGTAGCCCCGCAACAGCTGGAGGGCCACAGGTTGAGCACCCATGCTCTAGGGCAGTGATTCTCAACTCCTGTCCTCAGGTTTTAAGTATTACCTTGGGGAGATGCAGACTAGAATACTGCAATCACTGAGCAGCAAATTCTATCACCTGTGATGCATTTCAGTTATCCTGCAAACCTGGCCTGTTAGTGGGTTTTCAAATTTTTTTACAAATAAATATCTAAAAGTGTGGTGTGCATTTGTATTCAGCCCCCTTTACTCTGATACCCTTAACTAAAATCTAGTGGAACCAATTGCCTTCAGACGTCACCGAATTAATAAATAGAGTCCACCTGTGTGTAATTTAATCTCAGTATAAATACAGCTGTTCTGTAAAGCCCTAAGAGGTTTGTTAGTGAACAGACAGCATCATGAAGGCCAAGGAACACACCAGACAGGTCTGGAATAACGTTGTGGAGAAGTTTAAAGCAGGGTTAGGTTATAAAAAAATATCTCAAGCTTTGAACATCTCACGGAGCAATGTTCAATCCATCATCCGAAAATGGAAAGAGTATGGCAAAACTGCAAACCTACCAAGACATGACCCCCCACCTAAATTGACAGGCCCGGCAAGGGGAGCATTAATCAGAGAAGCAGCCAAGAGGTCCATGGTAACTCTGGAGGAGCTGCAGAGATCCACAGCTCAGGTGAGAGAATCTGTCCACAGGACAAATATTAGTCATGCACTCCACAAATCTGGCCGTTATGGAAGAATGGTAAAAAGAAAGCGATTGTTGAAAGAAAGCCATAAGAAGCCCTGTAGGCAGTTTGTGAAAAGCCATGTGGGGGATACCATGTGCGCTCTGGTCATATGAGACCAAAATTGAACTGTTTGGCCTAAAAGCAAAATGCTATGTGTGGTGGAAAACTGACACTGCACATCCACCCTGAACACACCATCCCCACCGTGAAACATGGTGGTGGCAGCATCATGTTGTGGGGATGCTTTTCTTCAGCATGGACAGGGAAGCTGGTCAGAGTTGATAGGAAGACGGATGGAGCTAAATACAGGGCAGTCTTAGAAGAAAACCTGTTAGAATCTGCAAAAGACTTGAGAATGGGGCAGAGGTTCACCTTCCAGCAGGACAACGACCCTAAACATTCAGCCAGAGCTACAATGGAATGGTTTAGATCAAAGCATATTCATGTGTTAGAATGGCCCAGTCATAGTCCAGATCTAAATCCAATTGAGAATCTGTGGCAAGACTTGAAAATTGCTGTTCACAGACACTCTCCATCCAATCTAACAGAGCTTGAGCTATTTTGCAAAGAGGAATGGTCAGAAATGTCATTCTCTAGATGTGAAAAGCTGGTAGAGACCTCCCCAAAAAGACTTGCAGCTATAATTGCAGTGAAAGGTGGTTCTACAAAGTATTGACTCAGGGTGGCGCTATACAAATGCACGCCACACTTTTCACATATTTATTTGTTAAAAAAATTTGAAAACCATTTATCATTTTCCTTTGTGTTGGTCTATCAGATAAGATCCCATTAAAATACATTTACGTTTTTGGTTGTAACATGATAAAATGTGGAATATTTCAAGGGGTATGAACACTTTTGCAAGGCACTGTATATCTATTTTAGAACAGCCTTTGTCAACATCAACATGGAGGAACCCCTAAAATAACTTTCAGGTCTTAGGGAACCTCTGATAAGAATGACTGTATCTACAGCTCAGAGTTCATTAATGTGAACAGTAAGTTGAGTTCATTCACTTTGGTGGACAGAGGAGAAAAGCCCACTTAGGTTAATGGTCTTTTGAGACTGCATATATTTGTGCTCAGTGGAGACAGACTCCCTTAGATTGATGGTCACCTTTATAATGGTGGCCTTTGGGAGAAGGGCCTCATTTCCCTGTAGTCACGAGGAGACACGCTTCTATTACTCTAGTGATGACTTGGAAAATTGGTCCTTACATTGGTGGTCAGAGGAAACATCTTCCTTATATTGGTGGTCAGTGATAAAAACTCTCCTTACATTGGTGGTCAATGGGAAGAATGTCCTTTACACTTGTGGACAATGGGAAAAATGTTCCTTATTTGGTGGTCTGTGGGAAGAATGCACCTTACATTGGAAGTCAGTGGCTAGAATATACCTTGCACTGGTGGTCAGTGGGAAGAATGTCCCTTACATTGGTGGTTCAGTGAGAAGAATGTCCCTTACGTTGTTGGTCAGTGGGAATAATGTCCCTTACATTGGTGGTCAGCGTGAAGAATGCCCCTTATATAGAGGGCCTGGGGAAAGAATGTTCCTTAAATTGGTGGTCAGTGGGAGGAATGCTCCTTACATTGGTGGTCACTTGGAAGAATGCTCCTTACATTGGAGGTCAGTGGGAGGAATGCTCCTTACATTGGTGGTCACTTGGAAGAATGCTCCTTACATTGGAAGTCAGTGGGAAGAATGCTCATTGGTGTTAGCAGACACCTTTCTAATAGGCAGAAATTGCTAATTTTTCAAGGAACCCAGTCAACCTCTAGGGCATGGGTGCTCAACCTGTGACCCTCCAACTGTTGCAGAACTACAAGTCTCATCATGCCTCTGCCTTTGGGAGCCATGCTTGTTTAACTGACAGCCTTACAATGCCCCATGGGACTTGTAGTCCCTCAACAGCTGGAGGGCCACAGGTTGAGCACCCATGCTCTAGGGCAGTGATTCTCAACTCCTGTCCTCAGGTTTTAAGTACTACCTTGGGGAGGTGCAGTGTAGAATACTGCAATCACTGAGCAGCAAATTCTATCACCTGTGATGCATTTCAGTTATCCTGCAAACCTGGCCTGTTAGTGGGTCCCGAGGACAGGAGTTGAGAACCACTGCTTTAGGGGAACAAATGTTTCCCAGAATCCCTGGATGAGTAAGGTTGTTTAAAGGTGTCCATGCGTGCTGCAAAATATCAGACACACTAATGGAGAGTGAAGCGTGAAAGAACACATTAAAGGGGTTGTAAAGGCTTGCACCTAAACCTTCCCACAGCCCTTCACATTGGCAGCATATTATTCTATTTGCAGGATTTTATGTTCTGTACCCCAGGGGCAGAGTTGTTAAACCAGTTCCTGACCCAGATACCCAACACATAGTTACAGACTAGTGCCAGGAGTTCCACCAAGGCCCATGTGACATAGGGGCCTGGATCATGATACATGTGCCAACACTTAAGAGTTCATCTTCCACCACAAGGCAGGCAGATCTCTCTCCACCTAGTCACCACCAGGGTCAGGGTTATAATTCACTGTGGGGCTCTGCTGTATACCTACGGTTGTTCTCATAAGTTTACATCCAAATGTTTTTGTGTTCTCATTCATATTCTCTGAAAAATGGCCAAGAAATCATAAATTCTGCCAGGGTATGTAAACTTATGAGCACAACTGTACATCCCTCACACTATCCATGATCTACCTACATTGCATACAGAAGCAGGGAAACCCATTGATGATATCACGGGGTCTATAATAAGATACGTAACAACATTAAAAAGGTTTTACAATTAAATGTCAATAGCATGTTGATGAGGGGAGGGAGGAACAAGGGAAGGCAAAATATAAAAGCAGATCAAACTTCATATTTAAATGCCCGCAGGAATGTTTTTTTCTGTTCCAGTGTTTGGGATAATAAACTATTACTAACATCAAGCAAGGATAATATCCCTAATGAACTCAATTATAATTACTGAAATAATCTATCCCATGCTGGACCTCTGCCCGGTGCTGTGTAAATTTTTTTGACTGCTGGCTCTCTGGGATTGTTCATCTGATGTGATGTGTCAAGCTGGGTCAGCAAAAAATAACCATATTGAGATGTATGGTCTGTTTTCAGCTGGTCGGTCAGAAAACTCAGGGAATATAGAAGGTTAACCGTAAGTGGTTCGGATCAATTTCATTTCTATTTTGGTTTATAAATTAATCTTCCATTTTTTTTTTTTTTTGTGAGATAATTTATTGTCTTGAAAAATTCACATTTAGTACATGGTGCACATGACACCCTGCGGGGGATGCTTTGGAAGTTTCCTAAATAAAATGTGTGGAGAGCGGTGGGGTGTCCCCTCCTCTGAGCCATTTGATTTTATTTTCAGCACAAGAGCTGTAGAAAAGCACAGAGGTCTCCCTGGATCTTGCATAAACTCTGCCAATTGTGTCAGGTAAATGTGAAATAATAAATATGCAAATAAAATCAAAATAACAAATAAAAAATATATACATTTCCTTTAAAACATTGTCTTGCTGTCTTATAAGTGGATATCTGTATCCTGTTCTTGGCCAGATACATTTAAAAAAAAAATCATGTCACTACAAAAATAAAATTAAAGAGCAGCATTAGCTTACCTGTAAAGCACATATATGTGCCAATATACAAATTAAATTGTGTCTTTAAGAATTTGTGCCCATCCGGCCGAGCGAGCAACTTGGAGGTCAGGCACTGCTGTATTGATGTTGGATTTGAAGGCCACAATCTAATGGAGTTTTAACTTAGATTGTGTCTTTGGGAATTTATGCACATTCGGCCAAAAGGGTAACTTCGATGCCAGGTACCGATGTTGGATCTGAAGGCCTATTCCAATGGAGTTTTATTTGGATTTTGTCTTTGGAAATTTGTGCCCATTTGGCCAAAAAAGCAGCTTGGAGGTAGGGTTGCCACCTCATCCCTTTAAACCCAAACACATATTAATTACACAGGTTCTGAGGCTAATTTTATGCAGATGAGGACCAAGTGAGTTTAATTACCACGTCAATCAGCCACAGAACCTGTGTGATTTAATATGTGTTTGGGTTTAAAGGGATGAGGTGGCAACCCTACTTGGAGGTCAGGTACTGATGTTGGATCAGAAGAACTAATCCAACAGAGTTTTAATTTGTCAAAAAGAGTAGTACAGTTTATTTGCTTTTATGAGCCAACATCCCTAAATGTATGAGAGCATTAATTTCCCCAAATGGTGGGACTTTAAAGGCACAGCCATGTAGACATACTTCATTTAAAAAATGAATTCTGACTTCCGGTTCCGGCACCTCATGTGAAGGAGCGAGGAACGGCGGCTCGGGGCACTGCGGCTTACAAAACCCCGCTCCATTCATCCACAGAGCTTGGAACTTCTCCCACCCGCCTCCCTTCGTGTGCTGGGTAATGAGCGGATGGACCGATACATCGTCCACGGCTCCGTTTCCCAGAGATCCGGCCCAGAATCAGAGGGAGCTGCGCCAGGCAAGATGGCGGACGGGCCTCCTCTCTCGCAAGCTCCAACGGCGGGACAGAACACGGAGCCTCACAGCGCCTCTCAGCCCCAGCCAGCCCTCCCATCGCAACTGGACACACAATATGAAGGGTTTGCGCAGGCTGTGGCGGCTCTCCTGACCCCATCCATAACTGTAGCTGTGGACAGTCAGGTCACAGCAGGAATCACCCAGCTCAGGAAAGAGGATCGGTGAGTTAGAGTCCAGAGTGTCAGACATTGAAGAGGATGTACAATCATCATACACAGACACGCAGCAAATGAAACAGACACAGCAATTCCTCCTAGAAAAAATTGACGATTTTGAAAATCGCAGCAGGAGGAACAATTTGCGGGTCATAGGCCTGCTGGAAACCGTGCATCAGGATGCCTTGCTGGACATATTCACCAACCGCATACCAGCTGCATTAGGCATTAACGGACCCTGCATTGTGGAACGAACGCATAGAATGGGACCCCCCTCCAACGAGCAGAGAAACCCACGCCCAGTGATCACACGCTACCTCAACTATGCGGACAAGAATAACATCTTACGGTCCTTCCACAATGTGAAAGCCCTGCACATAGACGGTCACAAGCTCCTATTGTTTGCTGACTACTCCCAGGAGGTTTCAAGAAAACGCAAGACATTCCAGCCCATCTGCGCACTATTATTCGAAAAGAAAATCAAATTCACACTCACCTTTCCAGCGATCCTGAAATTCACAGACCAAAAACGAAACCCGCGCTCTTTCACAGACTCGGGTGAAGCTCTGCAATTCCTGCATTCACAGATGCACATCCCCATGGACACCACAGCGCCCCCGCTTGCTCCACATCTCAGGGACCCGAGAGAACAACGGAGCCCAAGAAAAGACACCACTAAAAGAATGCACGTGGTCGACTTCTTGGCGGCATTATTCAACGCTACCGCGTACAAACTCCAGGTTACCTCCTTACTAGCAGTTCAACCCCGGTCCCATTGACCCAGGCCACGTAAGTTTAATCTGAACCCTATTGTTGAAGATGTATGCTTGTGACTATAGCCTCACGTTTCTACCACCCTGAACAGACGAACCTACGGTCTTGCTTGGCAACCCCGATTTATTTTCAGACCGTACCCGTCCATCGTGCCCCCCCCAAGGCGAGGAATTTTATCTCGGAAGCAAGCTCATTGCAATGGAGATAAGCTTTGTAAATGGGCCATAACAAATGTATACGCTCCAAACTCTCCCACAAAGCTCTTCTTTCAGGAACTATCCTCTCACATAGCTCCCTACTCACACTTACCCCACTTAATAGCAGGTTACTTTAATCAGGTCATCAATCCACTAGAACACAGGTCCCCAAAAAGAGATATACCCCCGGTAAATTCGCCACTCATCACCCCCTCCCCCCTAGAGCAGTTTGCAAACAGTATGCAACTCTTGGATTTCTGGAGATTAACAAATCCAGAGGCGAGGGATTTCACCTTCTTCTCCTCTCCCCACTCATCTTTGTCCAGAATTGACTACACCCTCCTTAACCCCCTCCTTCTCCCACTCGCATCCGACCCTAGGATAGAAAATATGGTACTTTCAGACCATTCCCCAGTCTCAGTAGATCTTCCAGGTCTGGCACATCAGGTTAACACCCCCCTGTGGCGATTCCCAAATCACCTAGCTAAAGACGAAAACCTACGCAAAATAATCAGCAACACATGGGCAGAGTTCTCCGCCACAAATCAAGCATACACTTCAGACCCGATGTCACGTACCTGATGGTGGAGTCTGTCTTGTGCAGGGAACAACCGCTCTTGCGCACCCGATTCAAGGACCCCTGGTAGTGGGGACAGAGGCCCAAGAGTGCGGGATGGCACGAGGGCTGGAGGGTCACCGATGGTGTAGTGAGGCTCCAGAAGGCGTGCAAGTAGACGGATGGTCGTAGAGGCTGGGTTGGCAACAGGCTGACAGGAAGGTACAAGAGGATCAGGCAAACGGGTAGTCAGAGTCCAAGCAAGGTTCGTTAACGGGCGGGCAGCAGAGGTACAAAGGAGCAGACAATCGGATGGTAGTGGGTAGCCGGGGTCGGTGCAGGTAGCAAACAGCAGGTCAGGACAAGCCGGGTCAACAGGAGGCAGAACAAACACGGGAACAGGTATCCGGAGCTGAGGCGTACAGGTCGGGAACGCTGTAGAGCGAGCAGCACTTGCTCTCAGAAATCTCCCAGTTTAAATAGGCAAATTTGGCGCCTTTTCCGGCGCGTGCGCGCGCACGGGCGCGCGTGGGCGCGCACGGGAGCGCGCGAACGCGCACGGAAGCTCGCACCACCGCGGAAATGCCAGGATTTGGTTAGGAATCGTTCCTTTCCTAACACCCGAACCTATTCTGGGACACGGGAAAGGCAGTTCTGCGGGGTAGGATTATATCCTACGCAACGGGATATAAGAGACAAGTCCAAAAAAACTATCTAGAAGCCAGCAGAAAGCTGAGACAGGCCCAACTAACCCTTGCACAAAATAACACAAAAACTAATAGGGACGCCTGGAAGCTCGCCAAAACCCAGTTTGACCAGTGGGCAGCAGCCCAGGAATGACTCTTCAAATCTGCACAAGACCTAAAATACCACAAATATGGCAACAAGCCAGGCAGACTGCTAGCAAGCTTATGCAAAGGTCCATACTCCCCTACCCACATAACTAAAATCAGAGTCGGGCGACTTTGTATCCTCACCAAAGGATATAAACTCAATCCTGGAGCAATTCTATGCCATGTTGTATAGCCCAGATCCGATTGATATCCAAGCGGCAGAAAACTTTCTGCGCAACTTGGATCTTCCCTTAGTCGATAGCGATGCTTTGGCCCAACTTAATTCTCCTATAACCCAACAGGAAATTTGTGATACCATCAAGTCACTCTCCCTGGGAAAAGCACCAGGCCCCGATGGCTACACCCCCAGAATTCTATAAGTTAGCGGCAAACACCCTGGCAGTATATCAAAATATTTTACAGGGAAACAAGTACCTCCCCTCTGGTTTCCGTGCCCACATAAACTTGATTCACAAAAAGGGCAAAGACCCCTCAGATCCCAGGGCGTATCGCCCAATTTCACTTCTAAACTTAGACTCTAAACTACTTTACAAAATCCTAGCAAACAGGCTGGCCAACATAATGCCATCAATCATACACCCTGCGCAGTCGGGATTCACGAAGGGCAGGTCTGCCACCGCAAACATTAGAAAAGTACTGATGGTACTGGAGAGAGCAAGGGAAGACCCCTCTGGAGATAAAGCCATAATCACACTAGATGCCGAAAAGCCATTTGACAATGTCAGTTTTCAATGGCTGGATATGGTCCTGAAAAAAATGGGTTTCTCGGGCCCCTTTTTGCATCTAGTGAGTGAAAAGTACTCAGCACCTGAAGCAACAGTGGCGGCAGCAGGCCTCCTCTCCAGCCCCATCAGACTTCATAAGGGAACGCGGCAGGGATGCCCTTTATCTCCTCTGCTCTTTAACATTGCCATAGAACCTTTGTCACGCTACCTACTTTCCCACCCGGAACTCCACGGCATCCCCATTGGAGACGGAGAGATACGTACGGCCCTATTCGCAGATTACATTTTAATCTTCACCGATAAGCCCCAAGCAGACATACCAGTAGTTAAAGACATCTTCACCAAGTTCAGGGCTCTCTCTGGATTGCGTATAAACTTTGCTAAAAGTGAGATACTCCCCCTCCTCCACACTCGCCCACCAGACTGGGCCTCTCATACGCCCTTTACGGTCACCACTAGGTATATCAAATATTTAGGTATAAATATTGGGAAGTCCCCATTGTCCATATATGCACTAAACTTCACCCCAACGATTAATAAGATCATCTCAGAGCTAGAAAGTTGGTCAAAACTCCCTCTGTCATTCTTTGGGAGATGCCACCTTTACAAAATGACCAGTTTCTCAAAAATTCTCTATCCTGTCCAAACAATCCCAATGCTTCTAAAGCACACTGACGTCACTAGATTACACAAAGCTATCTCAGCCTTTATATGGTAGAAAAGGAAACCCCGCATCCCCATCCAAAAGCTTTTCCTTCCCAAACACCTAGGGGGAGTCAGCCTTCCCAACATTAGGCTGTACAACATCTCTTGCCTCTTGAGAGTGGGGTTGGATTGGATTAGAGGAACCTCAAGATATACAAACCTGGGCTTGGAATCGAAGATGGTCTCCCCCTTTAATCTGATGGCATTACTCCACTGCCAAACCAAGATTATTCCGCCACAGTTTCGGCACAACCTTCTCATAAGGGACACGATAGTCACCTGGAAAGAGTCCTGTAAGATAGCAGGTACTACCCCACGGTACTCAAAATCGCTGCCCATCCAGGGACACCCCCTATTCCCTCAAGCCAGCTATAATCGCATTGACTCAATTTGGTCCTCCAAAGGTCTCTTCAAATTCACCCAACTTTTCGATGCCACAACGGGACACCCTCTTCCCATTAATAAGATTTGTAAAGACTTTGACCTGCCCACGCATCATAGCCTTTTCATCCTCCAGGCTGTCAGCTTTGCCACCAGCCTATGCACAACAAGAGACGCCCGAATTCAAACCTCCATTATTGATCGCCTAATACTGGCTGACTGCCATAAAATCTCGGACCTCTATAAACCACTTTTGAACGCTTCAAAGCTCTCAACGGATTCTCTGATGGAACCCCATCCTAGACTCCCCTTCAGCTAGTGAACATATACTCCATGGGTATAACACAACCTGTGCCCATATCACCAATGAGTTTTGGAGAGAACAGCAATTTAAAATAGCACACCGGGCCTACATACCACATCTGCGCTCCCCTGATCACCCTGGGGGAGCGCAATGCCCATACTGCAAGACCCCCAAACCCTCCCTCATCCATAGACTATGGGCATGCTCTGTCATTTCACACTTCTGGGGCAAAGTGGAGCACCTGGCCGCCCGAGTAACAGGTCTCCCACCACACCGTAATATTTACCTGCTACTCTTCGGCTCCTTTGCCCCCCTGTCCAAAACCTCTAATAGGAGAATGCTGAGTCTGATTCAATCAAACAAGTCCTGTTACATGTCAGGCAGGAGGGCAATCCTGAGAACTTGGACATCCACTTCCCCTCCAACAATACAAGAAGTACACAAAGATCTTTACAACTTATACCAACTGGACAAATTGGACTTATCCTCCCCGGATCCCAGCATCTGTTCAAAGTTCACCAAGAAGTGAGCCAAGTATGAGCAGGAGAAAGGCTACTCACTAACTAACCATTCATCTTAATGGCCATTCCAAACCAAACCAATCTAAAGAACTTTAAGCAACTTGAATACTTTGACTCACCAAGAGTATACCTGAAGCGGATCCACACCTCCGAAAGAGGCTCCGGCCTCAGAAGGTTATTATTTACTTATTTTATTCTCTTACTCGACCCTAGATTGAGACTTTTTTTCTCACACGGCTGACCATTATCTCCCCCCCTTTCCCCCCTCATCCCCCCACCCCCCTTACTCACCTATCAGTCTAGGGTGGAACCCACCCTCCTCCCACCCCCCTGGGTGCCCCCCCCTCCCCCCTGGGCAGTTGGCTAATTTGTTTTCTTACTATACTGTGTTTACCTTTGATCACGGTGTTCCCTTGTACCATATCCATCAGTATTGTATGGTTTTGCATATTCTTGTACACCAGAACTGTTTTGATTATACTTGTGCAAACTGCAATAAAATTTTTTGAAAAGAAAAAAAATGGATTCTTTTATTAGTATCAAAAAATAATGATCAAAGATATAATAGTATAAAAGAATACAATAAATATAAAACGTATATGCTGAATGATTGGGTACTGGAAAATACTACCTGACCACAATTATCAGGTCAAGGTAGCAATGAAGATAATAGTGCATATGACTCTGCGTTACACCAATCCAACATGTTTCGGAGTGATCTCTACTCCTTCATCAGGGATATTCTTTTGCGCAGTTTAATGTATATACAATCTAAAAAATATAAACAACAAATTATAAGCATATCAAATAACACAAGGCTGGTTATATAGCATGGAGTGGTGCAGTGTTTGGTATGGCCACAATGCTGAGAACAACAATGCTCAAAATCAGTCTAACGCCAAATGACATTCTAATTCATCTTAAAGGTGTTCAGTAGGGTTGGGGTCCGGGCTCTGGCCAGATACATTTTAGAGATCTAGCTTGTCATGTCACTACAAAAAGAAATGTATAGAGCAACACTGGCATACCTGTAAAGCCACCATAAGGTAGGGTGACCAGACGTCCCCGGTTTCCGGGGACAGTCCCCAAAATGAGGACACTGTCCCTGGAGCCAGTCTGTCCCTGGATTTGTCCCCGGATTGCAGTGGCGTGGGAAGGGAGGGCAGCCGGTACTCTCGCCTCAGGTCAGTGGCGTATCATCCATGTGTGCAGCGTGTTCACTGAACACGGGCCCCAAGGGGGGAACCCACTGTGGTCCACACTGCACACATGGATGGTCCTCTGGTTCAATGCTGGGGATGATCAGTGTGGCAGGAGGGACAGCTGTGATCACCGATCTCCCTGCATCGATCAACTGACAGCCACTTCTGCTCTTCTCCCTCCCGTGGCTGTCACCTGAAAAGCCATGCAGGGAGATCTGTGATCACAATTGTCCCCCCTGCCACACTGATTCCCAGCTGTTCTCTGCCTCCTCCTCCTCCATCACCGTGTGCTTCTCCAGTCCCCTGTCCTCCTCCGCCCCGTGTGCTCCATCTGCTCCTCCAGTTCCTGTCCTCCTCCTCTGCCCCGTGTGCTCCATCCGTTCTACCAGTTCCCTGTCCTCCTCCTCTGCCCCGTGTACTCCGTCCACTCCTCCGGTCCCCTGTCCTTCATTGCCCTACTGACACCATCCTGCACATACTACCCACCGCTGTACACTCTGCACTCTTTACCTGCACATTATACCCACCTGCATGGAGTTTGCATGTTCTCCCTGTGCCTGCATGGGTTTCCGCCGGGTACTCCGGTTTCCTTCCACACTCCAAAGACATGCTGGTAGGTAAATTAGATCCTGTCTAAATTGGCCCTAGTATTTGTATGAATGTGAGTTAGGGTCCTTAGATTGTAAGCTCCTTGAGGGTAGGGACTGATGTGAATGTACAATATATATGTAAAGCGCTGCGCAAACTGACAACGCTATATAAGTACCTGAAATGAATGAATGAATACACTTCTGCACATACTACCAACCACCATACACTCCACACTCCTCTCCTGCACATACTACCTGTAGCACCCTCTACTTAGGTAGTGTGCTAGAGATAGGATTTTTTTTTTAGTGAGTACAGGTAAATTTAGGCAGGCCTAGCTGGAGGCTAGACCTGTTTGTTTTGATCTGTGTGGGCTGAGAGTGGCCTAGAGTAGCAGCTGGTGACTCACAGGCAGGGTCACTGAGACCTCCCACTTCTTTTCAGAGGCTTCAAGAAAGCTCTGGAAAGAGAGGAGGAGGGGAGAGGAGAGGTGGAGCGGTCTGGGATGTTCTAAGGAGCCCTGACCAATCACCAACCTCGGTTGGCAGGGGGCAAGGCTCCTTAAATACCAAGAATCAACCCAGCTGGGAAGGAGAATTTAGGTGGAAGAGCAGAGAAATTTTGTATTAGGCTGTCAGGACCTTTGAGGGAGCTCCCCAGTTGGAGGGGGTGACCATGGGCCTGGAAGCACGGGAGTTGACGGGACCCTTGTACAAACCACAGGGGTATCCTGGAGCAGGAGAAGACAGTGGAGAGTACTGCCCGGCAAGTCTCCAGGAGGGATCCATCAGTGACATGCACAGCCAGGAACGCAGGGGATGCATGCCAGAGTGGATTGGGAGGATGCAATCTGGAATGGGTGTAGAGCCAGTGAAGACTGTGATGTTATGGGCAGTGGAGATGGGCAGCTGCGGCCGGGAGGGCTGGCAGGGCCTGAAGAGGACTGACTGGGATCAGTAGTCCACCAAGGACAGCTAGCACTTGAACTTTCTTTGCTACACTATAGGGGCCCATGGCCCCGCCTGTAATGGGCGTTCCTGATAAGGCCTGGCTGGAGACAGTGTCAGGCCTAACCACGTGCTAGCTGTGCCTGCGGAGGAGTGAAGTGCTGGAGAGAGACAGAGGAGGTAATAGTCTGCAAGTAAGTGATGTACTGGAGGAAGTGTGTACAAAGAGTTCACATAGTTTGTCCCAACCAAGTTGCTTCAATCTACTGGGCATCCCATAAATTCCCTACCCTATCCAAGTTCAATTCCCCAATAAAATACAAAAAAACCAAGCACATGGACTGTTCACTGTCTCCAAGTTTTGGGAAGTGAATGCCGGGCTGGGCAGGGTGACAGGTGGACCACAATACTCAGCAGTCCCTACGGGGGTACTGTTACATACCCACCATACACTCCACACTCCTCTCCTGCACATACTACCCACCTCCATACACTCCGCTCTCCTCTCCTGCACATAATAAGTACCCACAGTCATGCCAGGGGCGGGTTGGCCAATGAGGGTGTACGGGTGCCGCCCCCCCCATCCATGCCACCGCCCTTCCTATCCATGCACCCGGCCCCTTTCAGGATGCTGGGCACATGATTCTTATGGCGGGGGTGTGTTTTTTTAAAGCACTGATTAGAGCCAGAGGCTCTAATAGGCTTTAAAATAGGGTGGGCTCGGGGTGCAGAGCATTGTGTCCGGAGGCCACCCAGGTGTGTTGCAACAGCAAATGACAATCGGGAAGCAGGTCTGATACCCATCACCCGATTCAGTCGCACAGCAGAAGCGAGGAAAAGACAAAGGGATGTTTGAGGTGCTGCCGGGGGGGTGGTTGTTTGCCGCCCCTCCCAAACAAAAAAACACCAGCTGCCACTGCTCCATACACTCCGAACTCCTCACCTGCACATTATACCCACCGCCATACATTCCGCACTCCTCACCTGCACATTATACCCACGTCCATACACTCTGCACTCCTCTCTTGCACATACTACCCACCACCATGCACTCCATGCTCCTCTCCTGCACATACTACCCACCTCCATACACTCTGCACTCCTCTCCTGCACATACTACCCACCACCATACACTCCATACTCCTTTCCTGCACATACGACCCACCTCAATACTCTCTGAATTCCTCTCCTGCACATACTGCTCACCTCCATACACTCCATACTCCTCTCCTGCACATACTACCAGCCTCCATACACTCTGCACTCCTCTCCTGCACATACTACCCACCTCCATACACTCCACACTCCTCTCCTGCACATACGACCCACCTCAATACACTCCGCACTCCTCTAATGCACATGCTGCCCACCTCCATACACTCCACACTCCTCTCCTGCACATAATACCCACTACCATACACTCCATACTCCTCTCCTGCACATACTACACACCCCATACACTCCTCACTGTACATTCCCTATTTAACATTACTGTATTCTGCACTGCAAGTCATCTCAGACTCTTTTAAACCACAAGCCTTTAAGCCACGCCCAACATTTAGCGCAGTTTAAGGCAGGCACATATTTTGCTGCAGTGTGCTAAGCGTGCCACATTTTTTTAGGTCGATCCCAGGGGCCCACTTTTTATCTTGCTCCTTTCATGATAAGCCCCTGCCTCAAGTGCAACATTTAGGGGGGGTTGCAAAATTATTACTGTGCCCCCCCAAGTGTGCTGTGTTGCAGTCATGTGCAGCACGCCTCCCCCGACCACCTACACCTCCAATGAGGCATGTCCCGGGCATTGCTCTGCAGCCCCCGCTTGCTCAGGGACTCCTGTGGTCCATCCTGTCCCCCATGATCCCTCAGGTGCGGGTGGCCTTGTGTGTGAGAACGGCGGAGGGGAAGGGACGGTACAGAGCGTATGCTGGCTATTGGAGCAGCTGTCGGCAGGGGATACTGATGAGCGACTGGGTGACGGGAACAGTACCCTGTGCTCGGGCGAGCCCTGCTCCAATGGATTATCATGGAGAGGTGAGCAACCAAATCTACCACCGATCTACACTGTACATATGCACATATGTAGGAATCAGGTAGGTCAGTGTAGTGGTCAGTGTAGGGATCAGGTAGGTCAGTGTAGTGGTCAGTGTAGGGATCAGGTAGGTCAGTGTAATGGTGAGTGTAGGGATCAGGTAGGCCAGTCTAGGGATCAGGTAGGCCCGTGTAGGAATCAGGTAGGTCAGTGTAGTGGTTAGGTAAGTCAGTATAGTGGTCAGTATAGGAATCAGGTAGGTCAGTGTAGTGGTCAGTGTAGGGATCAGGTAGGTCAGTATAGTGGTCAGTGTAGGAATCATGTAGGTCAGTATAGTGGTCAGTATAGGAATCAGATAGGTCAGTATAGTGGTCAGTATAGGAATCAGGTAGGTCAGTTTAGTGGTCAGTATAGGAATCAGGTAGGTCAGTTTAGTGGTCAGTGTAGGGATCAGATAGGCCAGTGTAGGAATCAGGTAGGTCAGTGTATGAATCAGGTAGGTCAGTGTAGTGGTTAGGTAGGTAAGTATAGTGGTCAGTATAGGAATCAGGTAGGTCAGTGTGGTGGTCAGTCTAGGGATCAGGTAGATCAAAGTAGGAATCAGGTAGGTTAGTGTAGTGGTCAGTGTAGGATTCAGGTGGTCAGTGTAGTGGACAGTATAGGGATCAGGTAGATCAGTGTAGTGGTCAGGTAGGTCAGTGTAGTGGACAGTGTAGGGATTAGGTAGGTCGGTGTAGGAATCAGGTAGGTTAGTGTAGTGGTCAGTGTAGTGATCAGGTAGGCCAGTATAGGAATCAGGTTGGTCAGTGGAAGGATCAGATAGGTCAAAGTAGGAATCAGGTAGGTTAGTGTAGTGATCAGTGTACTGGGCAGTGTAGGAATCAGGTAGCTCAGTGTAATGGTCAGTGTAGGTATCAGGTAGGTTGGTTTAGTGATCTGTGTACTGGGCAGTGTAGGAATCAGGTAGCTCAGTGTAATGGTAGGTGTAGGAATCAGGTAGGTCAAAGTAGGAATCAGTTAGGTTAGTGTAGTGGTCAGTGTAGGGATTAGGTAGGTCGGTGTAAGAATCAGGTAGGTTAGTGTAGTGGTCAGTGTAGTGATCAGGTAGGCCAGTATAGGAATCAGGTAGGTCAGTGGAGGGATCAGATAGGTCAAAGTAGGAATCAGGTAGGTTAGTGTAGTGATCAGTGTACTGGGCAGTGTAGGAATCAGGTAGCTCAGTGTAATGGTCAGTGTAGGTATCAGTTGGTTGGTGTAGTGATCAGTGTACTGGGCAGTGTAGGAATCAGGTAGCTCAGTGTAATGGTAGGTGTAGGAATCAGGTAGGTCAAAGTAGGAGTCAGTTAGGTTAGTGTAGTGGTCAGGGTAGGAATCAGGTAGGTCAGTGTAGGAATCAGGTAGGTTAGTGCAGTGGTCAGGTAGGTCAGTGTAGGAATCAAATAGGTTAGTGCAGTGGTCAGGTAGGTCAGTGTAGGAATCAAATAGGTTAGTGCAGTGGTCAGGTAGGTCAGTGTAGGAATAAGGTTGGTCAGTACTAGTGTAGTAGTGGAAGGGACTCAGGGATTGCTAAAAGTCTGCAGGTTAGGAGGCGCAAATTTCTTGCCTTGTCCCGGGAGCTGAATACCAGAGGCGGCTCTAGACTTTGTGAGGCCTTAGGCAAAACTTAAACATGAGGCCCCACTTACGCCCATAATGGGAAAAATAATTCATGCGATAAGAAAATTAACTAATTGCATATATTAAGAGCTTTAAAGTGCGGTGTCAGTGTTCTCCCTATCTCAGTGCTGGTGTCAGTGAGGGAGATAGCAGTAGAAAAGCCAATCAGCCGGCAGTGCCAGCGCAGGATGCAGAGTGCCTGGGCTATCGTGGCTGTGGTGGAAGAGGGGGGTACAGAGGTGCCTGTGGTGGAGTAGGAGGGGTACAGAGGTGGCTGTGGTGGAGGAGGGGGGTACAGAGGTGGCTGTGGTGGAGGAGGAGGGGTACAGAGGTGGCTGTGGTGGAGGACGGGGTACAGAGGTGGCTGTGGTGGAGGAGGAGGGGTACAGAGGTGGCTGTGGTGGAGGAGGGGGTACAGAGGTGGCTGTGGTGAAGGAAGGGAGTACAGAGGTGCCTGTGGTGGAGGAGCGGGGTAC
>BLSH010510204.1:861266-885613 GCA_018402905.1 Glandirana rugosa
GGGGGGGCCTTGCTGTCCAGGATTTCCTTGAGCTCCATCTGGGAGGAGGTACTACCCAACTGTAGAGGAACTGAGAAAAAAGGGAAAAAGCAGATAGAACTTGGTCCATTCCTTGAGGAAGGAGCTAATTGTGGAAGCATATGGGAAGAAGTCATAGACCAATTAATTCTGCCTACAGCCAGAGACACCTGCATCTGTTAGCATAGGGTAGTTGGATACTACATCTGCCAGTGTTCGGAGAATGTAATGGATTGGCCCAAACTTGATCTGTAATGCTTCTTATCAACCGCAATTAGTAAAGTAAGTTAATACTAAGACTTGGCCTACCTGTGAATATTTGTGCAGGAGATCTCATTCATAGCCAATGGCCAGGGAATGTGAAAGCAAATATTATCTATGAAAATGTGGAAGGAATGACAGTCCAGCATGTGCATATCCCTGATGGGGGTGAGCAGGCACAGCCAGAAGGGTGGAAAGGTTTGTTCTCCAGACACTATCCTCACATAGGGGAGTGCAGATTGGGTGGAGAATCACATATGTCCTGGAATCTGCAAAATCTGGGGGGGTAACCCATCTGCTCGCAATGGCCATGCACAAGGCAGTTCAGGTCCTCGTACATGCAGACTGCCCTAGGTAATGTCAACATACTGGGCCTCCATGAATGAAATCCATTAAATGAAAGGGGTAGGCCAGAGACAGTAAGGCCAGAGTAGGAAAGGGCTAGATGTCTTCCGGCCAGGAAATGAGGTGGACTCTTTTTGACTTGCTACAGCTTCTAATGCACATTTTGAGAAGCTTGCAGTGTGTAGTGAAATAAGAGTAAGCCATTTCAGTACAGGAGAGCAGCCTGTATAACTGAAGGGAAGGCCAGAGGTCAACTTTAACCTTCCTCACTCTATCCAAAACTAAAAAAATAAGTTTTGACTGTAAGTTTTGTATTTTAAACAGCAGCACACATATTCATTCTACAGCTGCAGTGTAGAAAATGACATAGCAGCAGGCCAGATGCCGTTATTTGCATTCATAATCAGTTTGATTCCATGGTGTTAACAATCTTGTCAGTTGCATTTCATTTGAGAATGGAAAGCAGGCGGTGTAATAGCGCTCATTTATCTTCCTGATAAAGAATGGCCGTTAGCCGCGGGTTATACGGCCCCCACGTTGACACTTCCATCTCCACACCTGGGTCTTCATTAGCGCGGAGGGAGTTATTGACAAGGAATTGACTTCAGATCACACTGCTGGAATAGATGGGCTGCCTGCCGAGCAGTGCTGGGAAGACGACAAGCCTTGGCATGCATGAAAAAAACTGAAGGGGGCGGCTTAATTATCGGCCCGTTAGACATAAGTCACGGCGTTGGGTATTGATGGGATTCGTTATAGACAACATGCAGTGAACCGTGTAGAGGAATTTGTAGTTCTTGGTATTATAAAAATCCACTGCAAAGATGACACCGAAGTAGAAAATATATTAGAATGAGCTAAAGAGTACCTGTTCTTGGAACGGAATGAGATTCTGAATGCCTAATGTAATGCTGTTATCATGTACCTGGTGAAGATTGGAACGTTGTGGTGGCCTCTCTTGCACCTTCTAACCCATACTCCTGAAGGTAGAGACAGAGAGCTTGAAGGCACGGAGTGGCACGAGTGTTGGAGTAGCTGGTTGGTGATATCCACTTCTAGATGGGTAGAGCTGGATTCGTGATCCTAAAGACAGGTTGCTGAAGGAGCTTGGCACCAGAGCAGAAAACAGAAGCAGAGCCTGGAGGCAGGCGGCAGGTGGCAAGGGACCAAATTGACAGACAGTGCAAGTCCAAGAGACAGGTCAGGGTCAGTAACAGCTGGGAAAAGCAGTACAGAATCAGCAGGCAAAGTCAAGTCCAATAAGCAGGCAGAGGTTGGACTAATCAAATGAACAGATTAGAGGCATGATCAGTGTAGAACAGATGTCCCCAACCTTAGCCAATGGTTACCTGGCCAAACACCCATACTACCCCATCCCATTCCATTACCTAAAATTAATGGAGACCACACAGGGAGTGGAGTAAAAAATGACAGTAGCAGCCTCTTTATTAACAAATAAACTTAAATTAACATAAACAAGGAAAAAACATTCCTTATGTAGCGCTACCCCCGTAGGAGCCGCTTAGCATGTTCATTCTGTTACTCTGCCTCTCAACCCCAATAACAGCCTCAGTCCCCTCTGGCACAACTGGAAGCACTATTTGGGTTAGTTCCCCTTTAATTATTGTTCAATAAGAAATACACCAGTGTGAGTAATGTGATCGTATTTTACTCTAATAAAGCGAATAAACAAAGTGAAAGAGCCGATCTTTAACTTTACAGATACACAGAATTTAGTTTACAAAGAAGTACAATTTCTCAACCAGCGATCTGTCATTATAACTTACAAGTCAAAGGTTCAATATATATAATTATTCTTATCACCTTACACACTGCTCATGGGAGCAGGCACAGGAGAACAGTGGAACGATTATTTTATATCAAGCCACTCTCTCCTAATCGTTCCCCTGAAAGGGCAGCATAGATTCAAACAATGACATCTATAATGAACAATATCAAATAAAGAATTGCAGATAAACCAGTATAATATACTCCTATACACAAGGAGACATTTGTTCTTATGCTGAGAGTTCTTAAGCACCCTTGTGGTTTATTTATCCTTGAGGAAATAAGTATCAGTTCCTTTTAAATGGGAAGAGAGAACTGCTGAGATGCTGCAGTAGAGCAAAGTTCTTGAGAAATAATCCAGGAGATCAACCGGTCATATGAAACAATAGTGTACACCAATAAACTGTAGTTGCAACAAGTAAATCTCCAGAAAGTGCACTGTAGAGCATTTTTTAGTCTTCATAGTACTCACTGCCTATTGAATGAACCATAGATACTATAAGTCACAGCAGTCCAGCTGTGTATATCTATTTCAAGAGGTTAAGGCCCTGCACTCTGTGCCTATACTGTGTTGTAACACAATTGAACAGTGTCTGTAACAAAAGGGCCTTTTGCCCACTCATTCGACCAGGCTGATGATTGCAGGCAAACGGTCAGGCTGTTCTGATGATAATGATGACTCTGGATCCAATGAAACACTCCCGTTCTTTGCTCCTGGGAAAGGCCTCCACTGCACTGCTTGCAGGCTCTCTCTCTGATCGATTGATTTAGCTGCTGCTGCTCTGGAACGGACTCAGATGTCTGTAAGCTGGCTCTGCAGATCACCCACCGGAACACTGTAGCACTGCAGCTGGCTGGGACACTGTAGAAATTCACCTACCTGGATCGCTGGAAGTAGGCCTCAGGCTGCAGTCCCGCTGTGAAGGACACACAGGGTCCTTACTGATCAATCACGCCATCCCAAGAGAGTGAAGCAAACTCCTCCCCTCACTTAAATATATTCTCCCACAAAGTATTATTCCTCCCAAGAGCTTTTCCTGCAGCACAGCATCCTGGGAAATGGAGTCCTTCCATTACAGAGTCCAAGGACAGATTAGCACTACAAATCCCATCAGACACCGCTGCTCCCAGGAATCCTTGTTGCTGCTGTAAAAGCCTCCCCCATTGGTTGTTGTCACGGTTCTCCTCATAGGCAGACAGATCAGCGCAGTGTTATCCAATCTGTGTGTGTGTAGAGGGAAAGAAACCCATGCAGGGACATGAGGCAGCTTAAAGAGATACCTGCTACACTTATAACAACAACCTATGAGTCACTAAGCCTGTTGGTCTTTGGAGACACCCCAAACTCCAGTATATTCCAATTATGCACTGCGGTACCTTTTACCATAATAGGCCTCCAGTGGCTCGGAGACAACACACTGACCACAGTGCAACCAGTACCATACTCCAGCTAAACCGACGTTAACTGGAATACACCAGAGGGCCGCATACCACCGATGGGTCCTGAACCCTTCCTTAGCCTAGCTTTTCTTCTGCCAGTAAAGACCAACAACCGCTCAGCTGCCCCAACATCCTCAGTCCTGCTGCTCCCGATGTAGAAACTGACCAGAACAGGGAGGGTGGGTCAGAAGTTGTCTCCTGCTTTTGTCGAACTCCACTGGACGCCAGGGCTGAGCCACCCCTCCTTAAGCTGCCTTAACCCCACCCTGCCATGGACTACCCCCCCAATCAGTTAAGCTCTTTCTTTACTAAGGCAATCTGATTAATGTATGGGTTAAAATATGAGAATAAAATGATGGATGTGAAAAGCTGCTGCCCCCACTTTGCAACTGAGAAACATATGCTGATATATAAGGATAAAAATTAGATAGTGGGTCTGGCGCTGCTGAAAGAAGAATATATATATGTCTGTATGGTGGGTTCAAAGCAATGGAAAGTGCAAATAAAGTAAACAATAAAGTGCAATGTGCCGAATGTGCCTTCAATAAAGGGACCAAATCAAAAACTCAAAAGGCAGCTAGTGCCTCTAAAAGTGCCAAGTGCAAAGTATGTGATTAGGCATTGCACATAAAGTGTTAAACATACGCCATGTAAACAATTATGTGATTGGGTGTTATACACAAAGTGTTATGCGTACACCCAGTAAACTCGGATTAAATCACTAGTATGAAATAAATAAAAAAATATTATATAATATATAAAATATATGAAGAATTAATATCAAGTGTATAGTGCTGTATAGAACGTTTTAAATGTCCAGACATAATCCATACTGTGCCACACTATTTTGTAACACACATAACAGGCGGACAGAGAATTAATATGCAATGTTCCAATACAAATCCAATGTGTAATGTTCCAAAAGAACGTAATAGGCTGTCACAGAGGAAAAAATGCAGTCTATACTGATGTTCCTAATGGCAGCCTCCAGATGGAGCTAGATCGAATGCCTTCTATAGGAATTCCCCCTGGTGTCAGCTGAATGTTCCTAGCCCAGGGACCGCTGCATGCGGGCTTAGTGTAGCATTCCCGGGGTCCGGTGCATTTCCGATCCTGGAGAAGTAAGATGCATGGGAGATCTCTCGGTTCACGTTGCTTAGTCAGCCCGAGGAGCGTGAGCGTGTAGTGACGTAATTGGCACCCACTTACGCGTTTCGTCATTGAACGTCATCTGAGGCGGCGCCATCTTACTACACCCATTGCCTTATAAGCAGAATGGTAACCCAGCAACTGAAGGTCACATAACTCCGCAGCCATGTTGATTTTCCACATACTTTTCTGTCATCATTCTTCTCAACAGCAAACTGTTAAGCAGAGGATAACATGAACACAAATCTGCCGCCTGGTGGCCGACAATGCCCCCTACTGGCGGTCATGTATTCCAATGCAACAATATGCATTAAACTTTTAAAACCACTTTTTAATTAATTACATTAAAACAAGAATAAAATATAAAAATGTAGAATAATGAAAACAAAAAGAGAGTAAGAACTTGATGAAAGAGTATATGTATACAAGACTGATATATTGTCGTAAAAATATATAGAAAATATATATTAAAAAATTTTCTTTAAAAATTATATAAAAGATTAAAATATATAATAAAAAATGTAATGAATTGTATGAACTTTATAGGAATATACATCTGAATAAGGAAGGAAATTGGATAGAAAAATTGGATGGCAAGAGGAGTAAGTAACAGATATAGAGGGAGGTAATTGGGCCTTCTTTGTTTAGTTTGTGATTGGGCCTAACACAAAGCTACCAGTTAACCCCTTCTTTACCTGTTTCCCCTCTTCACACTGTCGTACCAGCCCTACGCTAATTTTTTTATTTTTTTTTTCTCTGGGCCTCACTGGAGCAGAGGCAAAGTCCAAGAGGGAAGCCGGGTCATACATGGGTAAGCGAGTGCAACGGATCGGGCCTCAGAAACACAGGAACAAACTGAAGACAATTCAGCAACTCCTCATAGTGACAAACCAGTTTAACTACTTCCCGCCCACCATATAGCAGAATGACGGCCACAAAGTGGTTAAGTTATTCTTAGGGCGTGCAGCGCGGTGATCGGTGGTGCGGTGTGTCGCTCTGACACACCGCATCTCCAATCTTGGTAAAGAGCCTATGACATGGCCTCTTTACCAAGTGATCACCACCCATGCCCACCAGGAATGCCGCCTATCATTGCCCATCAGTGCCACCTATGAGTGCCCATCAGTGTCACCTATAAGTGCCCATCAGTGTGGCCTATCAGTGCCACCTATGAGTGCCCATCAGTGCCACCTATAAGTGCCCATCAGTGACACCTATCAGTGCCCATTAGTGCTAAATATCAGTGCCACCTATAAGTGCCCATCAGTGTGACCTATCAGTGCCACCTATGAGTGCCCATCAGTGCTGCATATCAGTGCCACCTATCAGTGCCCATCAGTGCTGCATATCAGTGCCCATCAGTGCTGCATATTAGTATCTCATCATCAGTGCCCATCAGTGGCGTCTTATCAGTGCCCATCAACATGGGGAGAAGGTGCTTTGGGGGGGGCCCAAAGCACCCCCCCATGTTGAGGGCAAGTGGCCCAGTATGGTTCGGGAGGGGGGGGGCGCTCGTCCATCTCCCCCCTTGCTGACCTGCCAGGTTGCATACTCGAATAAGGGTCTGGTATGGATTTTGAGGGGCACCCCTCAGTAATTTTTTTACAATTATTTTACCTGCAAGTGTTTTTTTTTTAATTCAGCTGTCAGCAACTGTATATCAGAACTCAGACTGGGGGAGGAAGAAGGAGCCAATCAGTTGTGCTGCAGTACAAGGGGCATGCCAATAGGGGGAGAGAGCAGAGTAACAGAGAGATGAACTCATCAGCTGCTTCTCCTTTCATTTTCCAATCAACCATGGGGAGGGGAAAGACCTATAAGTGTTACTGAACTGCAGGAGAGAAAACCAGGTCTCCTGCCCTGCCGGACAGAGCTGTATTTTGGCGCAGAGCTGTGCTTTTCCAAGGTACTGGAGGGACAGAAATAAATATTTCGGTACAGCTGTACAGCTCTCATGTATTGTATGTCTAATATCTATGTAGTTTCCTTCCAGCCCAAGCACTTCCAAAATTCTAATTTAACCACTTCAGCCCCGGAAGGATTTCCCACTTTAGGACCAGAGCACTTTTTGCGATTGGCACTGACAATTGCGCAGTCGTGCGACATGGTACCCAAACAAAATTTGCATCCTTTTTTCCCCACAAATAGAGCTTTCTTTTAGTGGTATTTGATCACCTCTGCGTCATTTCTGATCGCTGCTATAAACAAAAGAAGAGCGACCATTTTGCAAAAAAAAACTGTTTTTCTTACTTTTTGCTAAAATACAAATCCAAAAAAATATATATAAAAAAACATTTTTTTTTATCGGTTTTGGCCGATTTATATTCTTCCTCATATTTTTGGTTAAAAAAATCGCAATCTGTGTTTATTGATTGGTTTGCGCAAAAGTTGCTGCGTTTAAGGATGATGAGAATTAATTTCTGGGGTTTTTATTTTTTATTTTATTTTTTACTACTAATGGCAGCGATCTGCAATTTTTAGCGGTACTGCGATATTGCAGCGGACATGTCGGACCATTTTGACACTTTTTTGGGACCATTGGCATTTATACAGCGATCAGTGCTATGAAAATGCACTGATTACTGTGTAAATGCCATTGGCAGGGAAGGGGTTAACCTGGAGGGGGCGCTCTAAGGGTTAACTGTGTTCCCTCACTGTGCCCTAACTGTATTGGTGCTGGGCTGGCAGGGGGAGGGGAGTGATCATGGCTTCCATATACAGGAAGCCTGTGATCACAGCCCTTCCCCCTCTGTCAGAACGGAGATCCGTGTTTACATACACAGACCTCCATTCTCTCACTGCGGGGGGGGGCATTGCGGGTAGCTGGCGGAGATCGAGTCCGCCTTACCCACTCCCTGGCCCCCCCCCGGAAACACAGTGAGCGCGCGCTCACAATGCAAGTTATCGCGGTCGCCGTCAGGTGACGGCGGTTTGAGATAACGAGCCACCTTGCCGCCGTCATGCTGCGGCGGGCGGTCGGCAAGTGGTTAATAAAATAATTGTAATAAAAATAATAATGCATTTGATAAATACCTTATTATTATTATACAGGATTTATATAGTGCCAACAGTTTGCGCAGCGCTTTACAAAATGAAGGCAGACAGTACAGTTACATCACAATTTGGTACAAGAGGAATCAGAGGGCCCTGCTCGTTAGAGCTTAAAATCTAAGAGACATAAAAAAACAATACAATTACTAAATTAAAAAAAGTAAAACAAAAAAAAAAACGCCTCCCTCTCATTTCAGTAACTCAGTGTACGTTGAGGAGCACTTGACTCAATTTAGCATTGTGGTGAACTTTAATTAATGTTTTTTTTTGTCGTCTCAGCATCCACTTTGTGAGAAATATTTCAGAGACCCCCGGGTCCAACATTTAATCAAAGAGTAAAATTCAATTTAATAAAAAAAAAAAAAAAACAATAAAGGATGAAGTCTTAATGCTGGGCTCCACAGACAATGTCTACAAGGTTGTGCTGTTCAAAAGGACGAACGTCCCTTAATTTAAATGATGAAACAAGCACAATGGTGGCACGTTCCTCAAAGCAGGCCCCCGTAGAATTGGCGGTGTTAATTATTCATTAACGTTCCTTAATTTCGGTTCGGCTATTGTGTAGGTGGTGTTCCAGAGGGCCGTCTCAGAATTCTGATCTAGGAGCAGACGCTGCTGCAAAACGCAGATAAGGGCAGATTGGAGTTGCTGCCGAGGTGCTGGACGACGTTTCAGTCTTTATCATCGTCCTGTAACATGCTAAGAAGATTTTTTCAAAGCTCATTCTTTATGATGTTCCTAACATATTTCATGTATTAAAGCTGCACTATGGGTCGAAGGACAACTTTTCTGCTCTAACTTTTGCCTAATTGACTTCTAGGGGTCTATGTTTAAAACATTAGTTGGTTGGATGTCTTAACAATTTGCATGGCCACCACAAATGCTTGACATGTTGTTTGTAATTTATTTGTCTCCTATGATCCTTAGCTCTATCTAGGGGTCATACTGCAGTATTTTCTTTAGATTGAGATATTTCCATATTATGAACACTGGATGGGGCTGATAGGAGATAATTATATTGGGGGCTAAAGTAATTTTGGTTGAGAGGTCAGGAAGGAAGCTGTTACTGGTGCTGCCGTCTGTTGAGATCCCAGGAAGGAAGCTGCCAGGTGTGCTTGCTAGATCCCAGTACCACATTTTGAGGTAATATGCTGAATGTGCTTTGCACACTCCTGATCCCTACGCACTGTGTCTTATGCACTCCTGACCCCTGCTCACTGCACAATATGCACTCCTGAGTCCCACAATCTGTGTCTTACACACTCCTGACCCCTGTGCTCTGTGCCATATGCACTTCTTTCTCCTGAAATCTGTGCATTATACACTCCTGGCCCCTGTACTCTCTGCAATATGCATTTCTGTCTCCTAAACCCCTGCACTCTGTGTCTTACACACTCCTGACCTCTGTGCTCTGTGCCATATGCACTTCTGTCTCCTGAAATCTGTGCATTATACACTCCTGGCCCCTGTACTCTCTGCAATATGCACTTCTGTCTCCTAAACCCCTGCACTCTGTGTCTTACACACTCCTGACCTCTGTTCTCTGTGCAATATGCACTCCTGACCCCCGCACTCTTTGCCTTAAAAACTCCTGACCCCTATACTTTGTGCAATATCTACTCCTGTCCCCTGCACTCTGTGCATTATGCATTCCTAACCTATGCACTCTGTGTCTTACACACTCTTGACCCCTGCTCTTCGTACAATATGCACTCCTGTCCCCTGCACACTGTGCGTTGTGCACTACTGACCCCTGTGCTCTCAGCAATTCTGACTGCTGCGTTCTCTGTCTTCCACACTCCTGACCTCTGCACTCTGTAGATTATGCACTCCTGACCCTTGTACTTTGTGCATTATGTACTCCTGACCTTGTACTCTGTGCAATATGTACTCCTGTGTCCTGTACTTTGTGCATTATGCACCCTGACCCCTGCTCTCTGTGTCTTACACATTCCTTACCCCTGCTCTCTGTGCAATATGCACTCCTGACCCCCACACTCTGTGCACTATGCACTCCTGACCCCTGCTCTCTGTGTCTTACACACTCCTTACCCCTGCTCTCTGTGCAATATGCACTCCTGTCCCCCACACTCTGTGCATTATGTACTTGACCCTTGTTCTCTGTGTCTTGCACACTCCTGACCCCGGCTTTCTGTGCAATATGCACTCCTGACCCCTGCAATTGGTTCCTTACACACTCCCAACCCTTTAACTCTGTGCAATATGCACTCCTGTCCCCTGCACTCTGTGTATAATGCACTTCTGACCCCTGTGTTCTGTGGCTTGCACACTCCTGACCCCTGCTCTCTGTGCAATATGCACTCCTGACCCCCGCTCTCTGTGCCTTACACACTCCTGATGCCTGTACTTTGTGCATTATGCACTCTTGACCCCCACACTCTGTGCCTTACACACTCTTGACCCCTTAACTTTTTGCAATATATACTCCTATCCCCTGAACTTTGTGCATTATGCACTCCAGACCCCTGCGATCTGTGCCTTATGCACTTCTGGCCCCTGCCCCTCTGGCCAATATTAACTCCTGACCTCTGTACTGCACATTACACATTCCTGAGCCATGCATTGTATACACTATGCTGTGTATTTCACACTCCTGACCACTGCACTCTTTATATTTTAAGACAATTTCTGGTTGCTCAGTACCCCTTAGTAGTAGTTTCAGGGGGCCATTTCAGGATTCTGGTCTAGCAGCAGATGCTGATGCAAAATAAATATAAGGGAAATAGAGTTTTTGACAAGATTCTGACCAACATTGCAGTCTTTATCATTATTCTGACGTGCTACGAAAATCTTTTCAAGTTACATTCTTTATGATGTTCCCATCATGTTCCATGTATGGCATGTATGGATCGAATAACAATTCTTCTTTTGCTTTTACCTGGTTGACTTATAGGGGTCTATGTATACATTTGCTTTGTGCACGGGCACCAAAAATGTTTGTTGTATTGTTAGTGATATAGCAATAGAGCTCTGCAAAATTGAAATGCGGTCATTGAGCAAAATGTTACAGTCATATCATGTAAATGTCTATCACACCTTAGAATATGGCAATGTAATATTCAGTGGAAATACTTGAAATGTTCACTATATAAAAATGAGAAATGCATTCAATATAAGATTGCATCTCATTGTTTTACCCTTCATGCATAGCTATAATAATACACTGTGGATATTAAGGGCTACAGTTCATCCATCTACTGTGGGGACTAAAAACTCCAGAGACTCTGACTGAGCGTGACTAAAGCTGGGTGCTCGTGAGTAGGGTCATTAGGCCAACCATGCATATTTTCTCAGATTTTTGCTTGCTACCTTTGAGTATACATTAAAGTTTCTACATAGAGTTGAATTTACCTTGTCTGTCCAAGGGTGGATTGTGGGAGATACCAATGATGGGGCATTATTCCACACACTGATACCAACGATGAGGCACTATTCCTCCCACTGATACCAATGATGGGACACTATTCCTTCCACTGACATCAATGATGGGGCACTATTCCTTGCACTGATACCAATGATGGGGCACTATTCCTCCCACTGATACCAATGATGGGACACTATTCCTCCCGCTGATACCAATGATGGGGCACTATTCCTCCCACTGATACCAATGATGGGACACTATTCCTCCCGCTGATACCAATGATGGGGCACTATTCCTCCCACTGATACCAATGATGGGACACTATTCCTCCCACTGATACCAATGATGGGGCACTATTCCTCCCACTGATACCAATGATGGGACACTATTCCTCCCACTGATACCAATGATGAGGCACTATTCCTCACACTGATACCAATGATGGGGCACTATTCCTTCCACTGATACCAATGATGGGACACTTTTCCTTCCACTAATACCAATGATGGGACACTATTCCTTCCACTGATACCAATGATGGGGCACTATTCCTTCCACTGATACCAATGATGGGGCACTATTCCTTGCACTGATACCAATGATGGGGCACTATTCCTCACACTGATACCAATGATAGGGCACTGCTCCTACTAATATCAACGATGATGCACTATTCCTCCCACTGATACCAATGATGGGACACTATTCCTTCCACTGACATCAATGATCAGGCACTATTCCTCCTACTAATACCAATGATGGGACACTATTCCTTCCACTGACATCAATGATCAGGCACTATTTCTCGCACTGATACCAATGATGGGGCAATATTCCTCCCACTGATACGAATAATAGGGCACTATTCCTTCCACTGATACCAATGATGGGACACTATTCCTTCCACTGATACCAATGATGGGACACTATTCCTTCCACTGATACCAATGATGGGGCACTATTCCTTCCACTGACACCAATGATGGGGCACTATTCCTTCCACTGATACCAATGATGGGGCACTATTTCTCGCACTGATACCAATGATGGGGCAATATTCCTCCCACTGATACCAATGATGGGACATTATTCCTCCCACTGATACGAATGATAGGGCACTATTCCTTCCACTGATACCAATGATGGGACACTATTCCTTCCACTGATACCAATGATGGGACACTATTCCTCCCACTGATACCAATGATGAGGCACTATTCCTCACACTGATACCAATGATGGGGCACTATTCCTTCCACTGATACCAATGATGGGGCACTATTCCTTCCACTGGCACCAATGATGGGGCACTATTCCTTCCACTGATACCAATGATGGGACACTATTCCTTCCACTGATACCAATGATGGGGCACTATTCCTTGCACTGATACCAATGATGGGGCACTATTCCTTCCACTGATACCAATGATGGGGCACTATTCCTTGCACTGATACCAATGATGGGGCACTATTCCTCACACTGATACCAATGATAGGGCACTACTCCTACTAATATCAACGATGATGCACTATTCCTCCCACTGATACCAATGATGGGACACTATTCCTTCCACTGACATCAATGATCAGGCACTATTCCTCCTACTAATACCAATGATGGGACACTATTCCTTCCACTGACATCAATGATCAGGCACTATTTCTCGCACTAATACCAATGATAGGGCACTATTCCTTCCACTGATACCAATGATGGGACACTATTCCTTCCACTGATACCAATGATGGGACACTATTCCTTCCACTGATACCAATGATGGGGCACTATTCCTTCCAATGATGGGGCACTATTCCTTCCACTGATACCAATGATGGGGCACTATTTCTCGCACTGATACCAATGATGGGGCAATATTCCTCCCACTGATACCAATGATGGGACATTATTCCTCCCACCGATACGAATGATAGGGCACTATTCCTTCCACTGATACCAATGATGGGACACTATTCCTTCCACTGATACCAATGATGGGACACTATTCCTTCCACTGATACCAATGATGGGGCACTATTCCTTCCACTGACACCAATGATGGGGCACTATTCCTTCCACTGATACCAATGATGGGGCACTATTCCTCACACTGATACCAATGATAGGGCACTACTCCTACTAATACCACTGATGAGGCACTAGTCCTCCTCCTACTTACCACAGGTGCTATGTCATTTTTTCTCACTGACCACCAAGCCTAAGACTTTGTATACTTTTGCTGGTGCAGACATATTTTTTACCTCAACTAGACACCATCTGTTCCCCCCAAACCCTGAAGAGCAGTAGACTGGCCCTTAAGTTAGAGAATTTAGAGACCCCTGATCTAGACAATCTTCATCTTACTTGTGTTTAAAAACTATATAAATATATAAAAATGAAAATGGTCCAAAAAAGTATCCTATGAAACCATTATTCACTTGGCAAGCTCAATGGAGGTACATTCTGCGGTATAAAACAGCTTGCCCATAAAAAAGGATATACAAGCAGCATATTTTTATATGTTTGTTCTTACTTTCACATCTTTGGATGTTCTTTTCAATAAATCATAAGAGGACGGTAAAATAAAAATACAATTTAGAAAAAGACAAAATAAGAGGCACGAACCTCAATCATCTGTGTTCTCTTACTTTATATCCCACTTTCTCTATTCCAAATTATAGGAGAACAATGAAGTGAAAGTGTGAAGGTGTAAAATGTCAAATACATTGTCATGGAGGAATATATTGTGTCTCTTGGCAGTTTCAACTTTATAGTTATAGCTTTTTTCTACCATCTGCATTTCTGACATATAGCAATATTGAAGCCAAGTTTTAGCAAGAAGATATCTTCAGCAAGGAAAATATTGTTCACATTTTTTTTTTTTTTTTTTTAGCTATGAATAGGTAATATTGGCTTGGAAAAAGAACCATTAAGGGTCAGGGTTAAGTTTTTTTATCACAAAGAGCTGTAACAATCAGCTCACAGCAGAATACATCTTGTAGTCTTCCTGACATGTTCAAGCTTTCTAAACCTGGAAGCTTTTCCATGCCTTCTGCTGGAATTTATTCAGCATTGTAGCATGATCATGCCACTGCCACACACCTGGCATCAATCAGTAGTGTTTAAACTGGGATCAGTAATTGTTATATCAAAGGAGTTTGCTTTCCAGGCAGCAGTGACGGCAAGGCATTCAGGAGACAATCTTACCCCATGCTGGGACTTTTTTTTTTCTTTTTAATCTCATGGGCTACCATAGACCCTAACAGGTGCATTTGACAGACACTGTCAAATGTCAACCTCTGCAAGCCAAGTTGCAGGGGCTAGCAAAGCATCAAGGCCGCGGCATATGTACATCCCTGTCCAGTAAGGATGGGCTTGGGAATGCTAGGAACCAAACGTGCCCGAGCCCGCCAGGAAGTGAACCCTGCACTTCGTTAATCACAGGCAGTAAGGCATTTCCCCGATGCAGTGCAGGGTTCACTTCCTGCCAGGCTCGGGCACGTTCAGTTCCAAACAAGCCCGAGCCCATCCTTACTGTCCAGCTGCAATAGTAGAATTTAGGTGGACGGTTGGGAGGCAGTAAAACCGCTGCTCAATCACCTACTTTTATGGCCGCCTGGATGCCCCATTAAAGCAAAAGCTTTAGGGTGACACCCCTGGCAGGTGACATGGGCTCACCCAAGGTGCAGAGTGACCAATGACAACTTGGTCTTCACCAAAGCACCACACGAGGAATGAAGGACCTGTGGCCCCTGGGCTACTTTTCTAAAAGATGATAGCAGATCTTGGCCCTCAGGTTCACTTACCAAGTGGTCGCAGGGACAGGATGGCTATGCTGTAGAGAATGCCTACAATATGTTAGTGCGCAACTCAGCGCAGACAGATCGGATGGACCAGGCCCTTGGGCCCTAGGATAAACAGATGTGGACCTTGGAGGTACTATAAACCTTAGCTGCCATGCTGCTATGGGGCACATCTGATAGCACATCTGCCTCTAGGCTCATCCTTATACAGTAATTCGCTACATTGGATTGCCCCTAGTTACTATTCAGGCTAATTGCCTACCCTGACAGTCAGCTTTTTTTTTCACTTTGTCTTTATTAGTAAATATCAATACAAAGATTCAATCAATTTTAGTGACATGAATATAAAGAAGAAGTAATAACCACAAACATAGATGTGAAGGACTGCACCTAACAAATATATTGTATATATAGTCTACTGGTACTGTACATATATGAGTACTGAGTTGTGCAAGACAAGTCAAGATGTAATAAAAAACAGGATAATAACAAAGCATCAGAAAAAGAATAGGAGTACAAATTATAACAAGTTTTCTATAAAGTACCAGTCAGGTATAGATAATAAGAGTAGCGGTAGTAAGTCCTAAGTTTTAAAGTGGTTGTAAAGGCTGAAGGGTTTTTTACCTTCATGCATTCTATGCATAAAGGTAAAAAAACCTTCTGTGTGCTGCTCCCCCCCCCCCCACAGCCCCCCTAATACTCACTCCCCTGAGCTCCATCTCAATTCAGTGATGTGCATAGGAGCCGCAACTGTCACGGGTCTCTCTCTCCTTATTGGCTGAAACAGCAGCGGGGCCATTGGCTCCCACTGCTGTCAATCACAGCCAGGGAGCCAATGAGAAGAGAGCAGGGGGCA
Organism: Glandirana rugosa; assembly: GCA_018402905.1. Taxonomy (NCBI): domain Eukaryota; kingdom Metazoa; phylum Chordata; class Amphibia; order Anura; family Ranidae; genus Glandirana; species Glandirana rugosa. The sequence continues at coordinate 877,363 of BLSH010510204.1, forward strand.
GTGCCAAGCCACAGCTCTATTTCTCTTTTGGACGCATAGAGCGGGGCTCAGAAGCGAGTACACGCCAGGGCCCCCATAGCAAGCAGCTTGCTATGGGGCACTGGTTAAGGGGGAGGCGTCAGAAGTACCAGTGGAGGACCCAAGAAGAAGAGGATTGGGCTACTTTGTGCAAAACAATTGCACACAGCAGGTAAGTATGATATGTTTTTTATTTTTAAAATATCACTTTAACCAGTACAGATCTGCGCTATAGTCGAAAGACCTTTACAGCGCGGATCTGAATTGCCGGGGGGACGTCCATGAACGCCCGCCCCTTTGCACGGTCCCCGCACACACTCACAGCCGGCGGTGGCGCGCTCTCACAGCCACCGAATGCTGCGTGGGCGTGCCCACGGGTCGCACAATCCCCTGTTAGAGCAGCAGAATGGGGAACCGCCGATGTAAACACGACGGTTCGCCATTTTGTGTAGGGGACATAACAGATCTACTGATCCCTGTGTTCGCCAGCCCAGCCCCTATACAGTTAGAATGCATACAGGGAACACAGTTAACCCCTTCACTGTCCCCTTAGTGTTAACCCCTTCACTGCCAATGACATTTATACAGTAATCAGTGGATATTTTAATTTCTGATCGCTGTATAAATGTCATTGGTCCCAAAATAGTGTCAAAAATGTCCGACATGTCCGCTGCAAAATCACAGTCCCAATAAAAATCGCAGATCACTGCCATTACTAGTAAAAATAAATAAATAAATAAATAAAAAACACCATAAATCAATTCCCATTGTTTGTAGACGTGACAACTTTTGCGTAAACCAATCAATGTACGCCGATTGCGATTTTTTTTTACCAAAAATATGTAGAAGAATATATATTGGCCTAAACTGATGAATATTTTTTTTTTATATAAATATTTTGGGATATTTATTATAGCAAAAAGTAAAAAATATTGTTCTTTTTTCCAAATCGTTGCTCTTTGTTTGTTTATAAAACATAAAAACCACAGAGGTGATCAAATACCACCAATAGAAAGCTCTATTTGTGGGAAAAAAATTATAAAAATTTTGTTTGGGTACAGCGTCACATGACCGCGCAATTGTCATTCAAATTGCGACAGCACCGAAAGCCGAAAATTTGGTCTGGGCAGGAGAGGGGTTTAAGTGCCCAGTAAGCAAGTGGTTAAGGAAAATTAGAGGCAAGAGTCTCATAGAGAAGAAAATCGTTCAAATGTTGCAATATGGATAAGTAAGCCACGCATTCCAAGAAAAATGGAATTTGTGTAGATAATTATTTTTTATAGCGAGCAACAGTTTGTATATACAATTTTGGTTTGTATCAGCAATAATATCTGTGATGGCTGGTTTTCGTAGTAAGTTGTCTACCACCAGCCCTGACCTTCATCTATTCCTGACTTCATCTCTGCTAAAATAAATTGGTACCTTGCTCAAGTTCAGCCAGGAAATTTGGCATGGAGGACACTATAAACTTTAATGGTGTTGAAGAGTGAACAAGCTACAGATTGTTTTACAATCTTAATTAACAGAAAATTGATCAATTAAAAACATGTACTGTATACACAATTACAACATTCCATGGAATTACCAAAATCACAAAAATGTTCTTAATGTGTATAGGGCTTTGGTGCCCAACCCTATGGTATATGATGTGGACTTCGGACCTCAGCAGTGTGTAGTGGTAATATTGATTAGGGTAATAGCATTAATCTCTACTAGCCTCATGAAACATGTTTCCAGTTGTATATTGTCTTCTGAAGCATATCCCCAGCCAACAATGTATCTTTCTGACCTTCATCACCCCTATTAGGTATGTGTCAGGAAAATGGCCGATACCGGCGGATCTGGACGGTCCGCACGCGCGAGCGCCCGCTCGCGCCAATGGCACCAGTCAGTTTATTTAAGCATCCTGCTCCCTGTAGCAGGTGCTGTCTGTTCTACAGCAAATCCGTGTTCCCGAGAGACCTGTTCCTGTGCACTTCCTGTTCCTGTGACCCCGGCTTGACCTGATTATCCGTGCTTTCTGCCTGAACTGACCTCTGCTTGTCCACGACCACTCTTTCTGCCTGATCCCTCTGCACCTCGCTGCCTGCCTGCTGACTACCCTGCCTGAGCCCGACCATCCATCCATCTGATCCCTCTGTACTGCTTTGCCTGAATGTTGCCGACCCGGCCTGAACCACTACTCTCAGTCGTGCACGGACTTCTGGAAGACATCTTACCATCACCTGTGTCTGAATCCAGCCCTCGTGCTCCCCTGTGCTCTAGCGCTCCCTGTCTGCTCTATCAGGGGTTCTGGAACCAGGGCCGTAAGAGAGGTTGTTCCCCACACGAACCAGACTCCACCGCCAGGATTATGACAGTATGCAGTCTCTGACAGTCCTCCCAAGCATTACATATATGGAACATTATGTGTGACCCTTTAGTAAAGACATGACCTGCATTTGAGGCCCCCTTTGGTTCATAAGTTGATACCCATTGGTATATTTTAATATACCTCTCTTTGTGCCTCTGCGCATTTCACGGGATAGGCCATCTGCTTCAGAAGGACTTAAATAGGATATACAGTCTAAGTAATCATAATCAGCTTGGAGTCTTAAAAGGGAAATACTGAACCCATGGGCTTTCCTCTTTTCCAGCAGTGGAGGCTCGACCCCCTTTTCCCCTGCTTGCCCGGAATCTCCAGGTACATAGAGGAAGGTATGGCTCTTAACCAAGACAGTCCTCGTTTTTCATTCAAATGAAATATTTTTTTATTGAGAATTACAAAGTTTAATTTTACAAGAAAATAAAATAACAATTGCAATTTGTTGCAATCAGAAAACATGACTACATGAAATAAACAAACAATATGACACTCCATCTCTTCATCAGTTATTGTACTACAGGTGAATAAAGCACAAAGTACAGAGATTGTGAAACACAGATACCCATGACCAGGTATTTGCCTAAAGGTATATGTTTCAACAGCAGGCATTTAAACATTAAGTGTATACTAATGGGATAAATGAGACAATACAGAGGAGGTGGGAGCAGTGGCCAGGGTCGCAAATGTCGTACTTGCGACTGGGCCCTGGCGCTCCGCCACTGTGGGGGGAGAGAAGACAGTAGGAAGGGGGCTCGCTGCAGAACATGTAAAAGGGACCTGCTGAATGACTGTAATAAAGGGCCCCACCATGGGAGTAATGGGGGTGGAAGTGTCCCGGCTTGGAGGGAAGGGTCCCAGTCTCAGAGGTAAGGACCACGGTACCAGAAGAAATGTGGCCTCAGGATGTAGTTTCTTGCACTGGGGCCCTGAAGGCTCCAGTTTTGCCTCTGGGTCAGAGCTAGGCCAAGTGAAGACAGCCACGAAGACCATCATTTTTCACATTTTATTGGACAACCCCTATGTTGATAAGTCAATCTGTCCCTTCCCAGGATGATATTTACTGCATCCTTCTATTGAGTAAACAAGGAAGGATTAGTGACATTCTTTTCTGTTCAATTATTTCTGGGCAAGAAATAGTTAAATAAGCATAAATGGGAGTTTGGGGGTACTAGGTTCTCAGCAATAATGCTCAGAAGTGCTATCTTAGGGTCCAAAAGTATTTGAATAGAATGCAGACCATTTATAGTTTGAAAGATGGATTGCTAGTATGGGAATAACTTGGAGTACCTTCATAGCATATATACTAATGTACCCTTATCTTCAGAGTACCTAGGACAACAAGGGGATACTACCCAACCCTAGGAATATAATTTTTGTGCGGTATGATAGACCCTATGAATTATAAAACACTGCTTAAGCTTTTGAGAAGGGAATAAAAAGACCTTAGGAACAATTGCCAAAGCCTCAGTCCACGGATCTTTGTCAATAAGTCCAAAGTCACGTCTCCATCCATCTCCACACTGTAGCTATAACTTAGAGCTGGTGACTAATAAAAAAGTATAAATCTCCTATAAATTTAACAGAGGCTCCCATTTTGAGTGAAGAATTATAGACTAAAGGGATAATGCGGAAATGCACCTGTAAAGCATGGTGAAGTTGTAAGTATTGGAAGAACAAGTGTTTAGATAAGCTGTATTGTGTTTGGAAAGGTATGAGGATGTTATTATGATACAGCTGATGAAGAAAAAGGACTCCAGCTATTTGCAACTATCAAAGCCATCCCATTTGGTTAATTCAGGGAGATTTAAGTTATTCCAAATTGGTGAATATTGTGTATAACCAATATGTTCAGTAATTGTCCTTGTAGCTTCCCAGACTTTATGTATGAGAAGAAGTCTGGGACATTGCTGTTTTAATTGGAAATACCCAGGCTCTAAAAGAGAGATACGAGGCTACTGGGGTAAAAGGAAGGAGATCAGCCTCTGGATAGGTTCTTGTAGATCAAAAACCTCCCATCCTGCCGCTTGTTGTAGCTGGGAAGTTTAGAAGTAAAGTCTAGCATTATGAACTGTTAACCTGCCTACCTCTTTTTGGAGTTGCAGAGCATCAAGCCTTTTTTTTTTTTTTATTTAAATCTTTGATGTAAATCGATTTTGTTTTTTTTTGTTTGATTAATTTTATTTTAATAAAATGCTTTTGGAGTAAAAATCTATCTAAAGATAGTTTTATATTTAAGATACATTAATAATACATTAATAATTTAGTTTATTCAGCATGAAATGGAGCTTAGTTATGTAGCATGAGGCTGTATATTCTGCAATAGTTACATTTTTGATAAACTCATTCAATGAATCCAAGCGCTCCAAGCTGAGATATCATGCACTGCATTGATGCATTCATACAATTTCACAGTAACCATGAGATAAAATAAAGTTCAGGAATATTCCTTTGTGATTGAATCGGTTCGGATATCGCTGTTTTACTAACCTGCCAGCTTATTATTCTAAATAGGAAACCTCCATTTTGTTTTCAAATATTAACTGGTTCCCGACCGCGCGCCGTGTTTTCACGGCGGCAGTCGGGGAGCCCTGCGCGAATCGCCGTAAATAAGCGGTGATTGGCATTTGGCCACCAGGGGGCGCACGCGTGCGAACCCGCCGCACTCCTGGGGAGTGTGCCCGCGGCTCGGGCGGACCCGATGTCTGCCGGCGAGCCGCGATGAGCGGCTACAGGGCAAAGAACGGGGAACCGCCGATGTAAACACGACAGTTCCCCGCCCTGTCAGTGGGGCATGAGAGATCTACTGATCCCTGTCACTGGGATCAGTTAGATCTCTCATGCCCATGTTAGCCCAACCCCCCCACAGTAAGAACACACCCAGGGAACACACTTAACCCCTAGCTCTCCCCCTGCAGGTTAACCCCTTCACTGCCAATGACATTTATACAGTAATCAGTGGACATTTAAATTTCTGATCGCTGAATAAATGTCATTGGTCCCAAAAAAGTGTCAAAATGTTCCGACATGTCCCCCCCCAATATCGCATTACCGCTAAAAATCGCAGATTGCCGCCATTACTAGTAAAAAATAAAAACCCCAGAAATGAATTCTCATCATCCGTAAACGCGGCCACTTTTGCGCAAACCAATCAATAAACACCAATTGCAATTTTTTTTATCGCAAATATGAGGAATTATATAAATCGGCCAAAAACGGTGAAAAAAATGTTTTTTTATATTTTTTTTTTATTTGAATTTTAGCAAAAAGTAAGAAATTTGGGTTTTTTTGCAAAATGGTCGCTCTTCTTTTGTTTATAGCAGCGATAAGAAATGACGCAGAGGCGATCAAATACCACCAAAAGAAAGCTCTATTTGTGGGAAAAAAAGGACGCAAATTTTGTTTGGGTACAACGTCGCACGACCGCGCAATTGTCAGTTAAAGCGACGCAGTGCCGAATCGCAAAAAGTGCTCTGGTCCTAAAGTGCAAAATTCTTCCGAGGCTGAAGTGGTTAAAGATTCTAACTACCAGCAAGAATAAGCCCTTACATTTAAAGAGCAAATGTCATTTCAGATCCATCATGGCAGCGCCTGTTAGTGGGCATCAACTCACCTGCTGCTGCCATGTCCCTCACCTTGTTGTGTCACTGACGCATCACCAGCCGTCCCATTAAAGTGAATGGGACTGTCGGTGAGTCAACAGCGGGTCCGAGGTGGAGCCGCCGTGGGACAGAGATGACAGTTGCTTTTTAAAAATGATGACTTAAAGCAGAGTTCCACCCAAAAGTGGAACTTCCCCTTTAAGGGAAGGTGACCCCCCGACATGCCACAATTGGCATGCCTTTTTTTGGGGGGTGACCAGGAACCCTGTTTTCACAGGTTCCCAGGTCCACTTCCTCCCCTGGAGCCGCAGCCCCAGGAAAGAAGTCCACCTTCCCCCCCTCACTCTTGGCGTTCTTCTGGGACACGTCACAGGTCCCAGAATATATGCCGGCCAGTCACAAGGCACAGCTTGACTCGCGCATGCACAGTGCTCGCTTGGCTTTGAAGCCAAAGCCGGGTGCCCACATTTCTGATGCCGGCACCACCGAGGGGAGAGGGCGAAGAGCTGCCACCTGGCGACTGCATCACTGGAGCGAGGGGCAGCTGAGTGTCCAATTATTAAAAGTCAGCAGCTACACTTTTTGTAGCTGCTGACTTTTACATGGGTGGAACTCTGCTTTAAACTGAGTTAATTTAAATCCAGCCTTTTTACTGATTAAATCATGATTTGAATTGTGATTTAAATCAACTTGATTAAATCAAATCCACCCTGTCCGAAAATAGTACATTCATTCTATAAAAATCATGAAAATGACATGGTACTCAAAAAAAAGGTGTGCTAAATTAGTTGAGCCTAGGAAGGCACCATCGAATGGTCGGACGAGTGATTTTTGTAATTTCTTATCCAAAGTTTCTAACAGAATTCTACAGGTGTAAGGCCAGCTTAAGTCTACTTCCATTTTTTATGAGCCATTTTCACTTTACAATGGGAACTTTTTTTAGCCCAGATATGAAACAGTTTGGTAAGGCCTTATCCAATCTGTCACCATTGAATGGTTGGATGAGCGATTTTTTTTCATTTCTCGTCAGGTGTAAGGCCAGCTTAAGTCTACTTCCATTTCAGATAGGACATTTTCATTTTACAGTGGAATTTTTTCTAGGCCAAGATATGAAGAAATCTGGTAAGGCCTTATCCAATCTGTCACCACTGAATGGTCGATGTTTATAATTTCCTGTCTGAATAGTCTACAAAATTCTACAAGTGTAAGGCCAACTTAAGGTTGGCCATACATTTATTATTTTTTTGTTCAGCTAGCGAGTTGTATGAAAAAAATGACCTGATTTATCCACACATTCAATGTGGATGGGGGAATGACTCCCATGATGCTATTGTGCTATAGCGGATGGCACTGATCGATCTGAAAAAACCCAACAGGCTGGTTATGCAGAAGTCGATCAGTGAATTGACTTTTGTACAACCAGGGTACCCATACCTGGATCGAAATTCATCTGTTCCCTGCTTAACCAGCTGCATTTTGATCCATGTGTGGTTTTATTCTACTTCCATTTTGAATGGGCGGCTGGGCCATTATCATTTTATGGTGGGATTTTTTTTCTATGCCAGATATGAAGCAATCTGGTAAGGCCTTACCCATTTAGTCTAGCCCAAGAAGGCACAATCGAATGGCCACATTAGTGACTTTTATAATTGCTTATCCAAACGCTCAAACAAAATTCTAGAGGTATAAAAATAAGATCTGCTTAAGTGTACTTCCAATTTGGATGGGCCATTTTCATTTTACAGTGGGATTTGTTTTTGGGGCCAAATATGAAGCAATCTGGTAAGGCCTTATTCAATAAGTTCAGTCCATAAAGGCATTATCAAATGGTCGGATGAGAGATTTTTATAAATTCTCCCCTGAAGATTTCAACAAAATCCTACTTCCATTTTCGATGGGCCATTATAAATTTACAGTGGGATTTTCAGATATTAACCACTTAAGGACCAGAAGGATTTCCAGCTTTAGGACCGGAGCCCTTTTTGCGATTCGGCGCTGCGTCGCTTTAACTGACAATTGCGCGGTCGTGGGACGTTGTACCCAAACTAAATTTGCGTCCTTTTTTTCCCACAAACAGAGCTTTCTTTTGGTGGTATTTGATCCCCTCTGTGTCATTTCTGATCGCCGCTATAAACAAAAGAAGAGCGACAATTTTGCCAAAAAAAACCAAATTTCTTACTTTTTGCTAAAATACAAATCCAAAAAAAAAAATATAAAAAAACATTTTTTTTCACAGTTTTTGGCCGATTTATATTCTTCCTCATATTTG
>BLSH010510250.1:19499-50115 GCA_018402905.1 Glandirana rugosa
CTTCTGTAACTAGGACACAACGAAGTTTCGTCCCTGTCCCTAGATAAGGAAGGGAATCATTTTCGTGGAGGGGGTGTCACTCTTTTGTGAACAACCCGTGTGTAAATTGGGAAACTAGCGGGGACTACTATTGGGGAAGGGTAGGTGACGGTTATCATGTCGCTATCACGTATAAAAAGTTTGACTAGTGGCATAATCACAGTGACCAGGGGTGTTTCACAGTGAACCACAGGCTAAACAGGTGACGTTATAGTGTCAGGGCGATATTCAGCGACTAACGTATTTAATGATAATTTTGTTTTTATACAGCCCCCCGCACCGAAAAAAGCCTCTTACCCGGGTCCCAGGCTGTCTGATGCGGGCGGATTGGCTTTGGTGTTGGGAGCTCTGCTGTCTGGCGTCTGCTCCCGTCCTCGTCCAAGCCACGCCCCCCGACATATTTTTGTTTTAATAGTAATTTATGCAATCAGCGACTTATAGCGGGACTGTGATATTGCAGTGGACAAATCGGACACCAAGTGACACTTTGTGGGGACCAGTGACACTAATACGGTGATCAGTTTGAAAAATATGCACTATCGCTGTACTATTGGCAGTGGATGGGAAGGGGTTATCATCAGGGGCGATCAAAGGGTTAAATGTGTGCCCAACAAGTGTTTTCTCACTGTGGGGGAGGTGCTTTTACTAAGGGAAGGAATAGATCCCTGTCCCTGCTTTGAAGCAACACAGGATCAATGTCTTCCATACTGACAAAACAGTGATCTGCTTTGTTTACACAGGCAGACCGCTGGTCTGCCTGTGTACAGCACAATTGTCAGGTACTGACAGACATCGAGTCCACCAGACCCACTGATCAGATAGCCAGAAATGCAGGATTACGTATTTACACATGATCCTGCGCACCGCCCTGTAGCAGTAACTCTGTTCTGGGGCAGTCAGCAACTGGTTAAGATCCTTAGCATTATGATAAGACACAGGCAGCAGGCACTCTATCATGGCTCTGGCTGGCAGTGCTCTGTCACATGACATGGCTGCTGGGTTCTGATACTTATGAACAATAAGTTAACAAAATCAGCACCCAGCAGCCCTGTTATGTGCCAGTGCACTGCCAGCAAGAGCCATGTTAGAGTGGCCGCTGCCTGTGAGTTATTATACCATCCATTATGCCAGAGAGACAGACACAGTGCAATGTATTCACAGACACCCCCAAAGCACAACGGTGTTGAAGCCCTGAAGGCATTGGCAGCCCCACGATCGGATCCTCTTCCCCTCTGTGCCTGCTGCTGGACTCTGCCAGCTGAGCTCAGCTGCCTCTCACCACCGCCACACGCCTGAGCCACCTTACAGCCTCTCAAGTCTCGCTCTCCGGGCCCCAGCTACTACTGGGTGGGGAACGGAGCTGAGCAGTGGAAAATCACTCCGCCGGCGAAGACAAGGAGGTAGGCAGGTGGCTGACTTCAGCCAAGGCAGAAGAACATGCGAGTGGGAGCGAAATGGGCATGCGCCCTAAACTGAAGAAATAGTCCCTCCGCTCTGACCAGCACACGATCATCAGAGAGGGGCACAGATAATGGAAAAAATACACCCCCCTAAGCTAGTAGGAGCAGTGGAGTCGGCGTGTGCAATTCAGAATTTCTTTTTTTAATTCTGCACCGACTGTGTTTGAAATTTCCCAGACCCCTGTTCAAATCCAATCCGGGGACACAACCGGGACAGACTTGGTCTGGGGACCGTGTCCTCATTCCGGGGACTGTTCCCTGAACCCGGGGACGTCTGGTCACCCTACACTAAACATAGACATGGTTCCAGCTGGGCCGCATTCACTTATATATCCATAAGGGCTCCTTGAAAGTGACTACCCAAGAAAATGGATATAAACTTAAAACAAGTTGGTACAAAACACCAGAACTACTTCACAAATTTGTCCCGTCAGTCTCTGATCCAGCTGGAGATGCGGCAAGGAGATGGGGTGCTTTCCTCCATATATGGTGGATGTGTCCCCTGATTCAGCCTTATCGGCATAAGGTGCATGACATGACGATTGGGATCTCTTCACTTTTGTTGGAGTTTTCTCCTGCACAGTACCTCCTTCACTTCTCTAAGATACCCAAAAAACAATACTATAAGTCGGTAGCTATGCAGATGATTAACGCTGTTAGGCTTTGCATACCAGCCCATTGGAGGTCCAGATCGCCCCTTCAATGAAGGAGTGGGTCTATCGTATCAACCATCTAGCAGTGATTGAGGAGCTGATCTATGTCACCCTTGATAAAATACCCAAATACTCGGACATATGGGAGACCTGGACAACGTTTTGAAACTCTCGGTTATACCAGGAACTAGTCCAGGATAGCAATTGAGCTGTTCCTATGGGACAATGACTTGATCCATTAGATGTTGAACTTTGCCTTTGGCCTGCTACAAAATATGTATTAGCCAGAAATAGATAGAGAGGGTAGCTGGTGGTTTCCGCACCCCTTCCCCTTTCTTTATCTTTTGTGTGCTTCTACAGCAGCTGGCAGGAGACAGGAGGGGGGAAGACAGCAGCTCTGTGGGGGGGACCAGGGAAGCACCCAGGAACCCTGGGAACAGCAGAAGACAAGTAAACTGGATAGGAGGGGCAGAGGGAGCAGCATATAGAGGAACCAATCTCCTCTTTTAGGAGGAAAATGGGGGAGATTGCTTCCTCTAAATGCCACCCCCACCATCCCTCCTATCCAGGTGTACAAGGGAGGCACATGGACCCCCTGGAGCATGGCAATCGCCACCCCTGCAACCCCTATCGTTACGTCCCTGTTAAAATGCCTTTTCAGTTTAATACCATGATCGTTAGATGGAATTGTTGCATTTTGACTTATTTTGCTTTGTATTTGTATCCATCCACTTACATGATGTAATGTACTTGGAGTCTGTAATTTTCGTTAAATCTTCAAGAAAATGTTTGCTAAAAAAAAAAAAAGTGAGTTCTCCAAACACAAGATCAGACCAGCAAGTTGATAGATGTAATTAACTCGCTGCACAGACAACTCCACAACAGTGTAATCTCAAGAATTCATCCAATGAATGCAGCAGCAGTTTTTAAGTTGAAAAACCCATTTATGTCTTGCAGTCTTAGATAGCCAGCTCTTCATGCACATGAAAATCATATAAATAGTCGCTGGTTCAAATCCCAACCACGACACTACCTGCCTGGAGTTTGCATGTTCTCCCTATGCCTGCGTGGGTTTCCTCCAGGTACTCCGGTTTCCTCCTACACTCCAAAGACATGCTGGTAGGTTAATTAGATTCTGTCTAAATTGGCCCTAGTATGTGTATGCATGTGAGTTAGGGACCTTAGATTGTAAGCTCCTTGAGGGTAGGGAGTGATGTGAATGTACAATGTATATGTAAAGCGCTGCGCAAATTGACAGCGCTATATAAGTACCTGAAATAAATAAATTAAATATAAATTCCTGTGCTAACTTGTTTCCCAGGTAATTTGTTACCCATTGGTGAGGATGTGGAGTGGTGCAAAGACTTTGATAAAAATGTGGACAGATTAATGGATCAGAGTAAAAACCCCAATTACAGTGATTTCATTGTGCCCATCTTTGTACACAGGTAAGTGGGGTGTAAGTATAGCCTAAAGAGTTTTAAAAATTATAAGAAAACTTCATAAAGTACAACTCCAAGGACTATTATTATTTTTTTTTTTGTACACAGCATGAATCAAATAAATGATCACTAATGATGAATATCCTAAGAGCCGGTTCACACTGAGGCGATCCGACTTCATGCACGACTTTGCAGGCGACTTCAGCGCGACTTCAGCGCGACTTTGGGCAATTTATAGCGTGACTTACAACAGGACTTCATGCCAGGCGACTTTGCTGTGGCCAATCAGAGAAGGGAGGGAGGGGGCTGCCCTAAAATAAATTCTATTCTTTTCACTGTGAAGTCGCTTCTTTTTAGATGGGGAATCCGACTTGGAGGCGACTTCCATTGATTTCTATGGGCACAAGTCGGATAGAAGTCGCCTCAAAGTAGTACAGGAACCTTTTCTGAAGTCGGAGCGACTTCAGTAGTGTATATTTAGACCGCTTCCATTCACTTCTATGGGATTTCACTTTGCAAGCGACTTGGGGCGACTTGGAGCGGCACAAGTCGCCTCCCAAGTCGCTGTAGTGTGAACCGGCTCTAAAAGTGAAAGCCCTTGTTCCAACTGAGACTTAACTGCTTCATTTTACGATCCCCAGCTGTCCTTGTGAACATTGCATTGCATTTGCATGTGTTCAGGTGCATTTTTTCAGTGCATTTTTTCTATTTTTAGAGGTTTAATTTGCATTTTTATTTCAAAGTTGCATTTACCATTGCATTGTGAAAAATTGCAGCCTGCTCCACCCAGCTCAAACACATGTAACCGAATTGCAATGATGTCCACTGTACCCATTGAGAAACATTCATTTTTATTGTCAATGCATTTGCAATGTGTTTCTAAATGCATCCAAATGCATCTGGTGTGAACAGGCCCTTAATGTGATACCAAGCCTATTGGCTCATCATTGTAGCGTACTGCAGTTCTGCTTGTTCACAGAATGGACTGAAAAACAAAGATGTACTAGAGCCTATAGTATACAACTGTCCTCTGATTAGAGTTGCCACCTCATCCCTTTAAACCTGAACACATATTGATTACACAGGTTCTGTGGCTGATTAAGGTGGTAATTAATTTCACTTGGTGCCTTACCTGCATTAAATCAGCCTCAGAACCTGTGTTATTCATATGTGTTCGGGTTTAAAGGGATGAGGTGGCAACCCTCCCTCCGATGTCAGGGTGCGCAGTGTGAGAACAATTCTAGGGAACCAGTGCTACAAGTAATTAGGCAGGGTATTTCAAATCCAATTTTTATATGCGGCAATCAATGAATTAGTTATGTGATCACAATGTAAAATGTTATCTTTTTGCCTTATATCCTCCTCAGGAAACTTTACTTCACCTTGGTGCACAAGAACCCTGTGCATGGAAAGATCTGCACCTCTCCTGCTGGGTGCCAGGGGTCCGGGTCTGATGTGTCCAACAGAGGGGCCTTCTATGTACCTACAGAAAAAGGTGAGCAAATGGCCCTTGTCTAGGCAATATGGAATTGTCACTGGAGAGAAATAAGAACTGTCTGTACTGTCATCTGTATCATTTTTCAAAAAAAGCTTCACATTTTGCATAGCTCCCAAATTTCCCTGATTTCGAGGGACTGTCCCTGATTTGGAACAAAGTCTCTCTGTCCTTCTTTCCTCTTCATTTGTCCCTCATTTTGGTCTGATCTTTATAGTTGTATATAAAATGCATTATTTATCGTTCAAAAAGTGTTTCCCAGTGCTCAACCTTTCATCCAAATTCTAAATTGCAGCATTTGTACATTTTAAAAGCCAGTATAAAGAAATAGTAGAGGTAAAAAAAGCACTTGTGGGTTTAAAGCGGAGTTCCGCTTTAAAGCGGTTGTCTACCCCAAAAAAAAGCAAAGAAACCTGTAAGGCAAAGGCATAATGAGCTCATTATGAAATACTCACCTTAGAACGAAGCTCCCGCAGGGCTGCCCGGTCCCTGCAGAGGGAGTGGACATCTACGCTGTGTGGCTTCTTCTGGGTTCACGGCTCCGGCGCTGTGAGTGGCCGGAGCCGCGAGAAGTCACTCCCGCGTGGGAGCCCGTCTTTCTGGCGGACCTTCCGGGGGGGTTCGGCGCTATGCCATCACTGCCCATGCGCCATGACGTCAGCGGCTGCATTGCAAGTGGAATATCTCCTAAACCGTGCAGGTTTAGGAGATATTCATTTTACCTACAGGTACGCCTTATTATAGGCTTACCTCTAGGTAAAAAAGAATTTAGGGGGTAGACAACTGCTTTAAGGGGAGGTGAATCCCCCCCCCCCCCCGACATGCCACAATTGGCATGTCATTTTTTGGGGGGCAGCTGGGACCCTGTTTTGACAGGGTCCCAGCTGCACTTCCTATCCTGGTGCCGCGGAACCGGAAGGAAGTTCGCCTCCCCCCGCTCCCACCCGACGATCTTTGGGGACACGTCACAGGTCCCAGAAGATATGCCCGCCATTCACAAAGCGCAGCGCGACTCGCGCAAGAACAGTGCGCGCCCGGCTTTGAAGCCAAAGCCGGGCACCCACACTTGTGATGTCGCGGTCAATGAGGGGAGGGGGAGAAGAGCAAGCCTTCGGGCGGCCGCATCGCTGGAGCCTGGGACAGGTAAGTGTCCGGTTGCTAAAAGTCAGTAGCTACATTTTTTGTAGCTGCTGATTTTTAACTGGTTGGAACTCTCTTTTTTGTATGATTCTCCTTTAAGTGGGCGTGTCAGGAGGTGTGTCCTATGCCTACATATTTGTGCTAATAGGTGTCCCTCGTTCCCATCACAGAAAGTTGGGAGGGGTGATTTTATCATAAACCTTCCTTGAGCTCCAGTCTGGTGACTTTGTCTAGGCTGAGATGATGTCAGGGTTGATGTCAGGGCCCGGTACAGACTACCTGACAGGGCCCATAGCTATATTTCGCTAAAAATGCAATAAAATTATTAGCAGACACAAATACAACATAACTCACAGAATTCTTGCTAAATCTAAAAGATAAAAACTGAGTTAATAAATAAAAATAAAAATGAGAGGAAAAAAATATACAGGCTCCGGGATCAGAGGGACAGCGGGAGAGAAACAAAGTTAGGCTCCATGCACACTGGGCTTAAAAAAACTACAGTTCACTTCGCAGAAAAAAAATGCTCATATAGAACATTTTTTGGTACGAAGTGTAGACGAGTTTAGGAGAGTTTTACGGGTTTTTTTTGCCACTAAGCTCCAATCAGAAATGCAAACCAGAAGGGTTTTTTTCCTGCCTCTACACGTTGAGCTCAAAATATGCCTCTAATGGTCCTAATGTGCATGGATATATAGGATAACATTGAGCTGCTTCTACAGGCAGAAAACAAAACTCCTATAGAAGCAGCGTTTTTTTAAGCCAGTGTGCATGGAGCCTTACAGAGATAACAAACTCAGGAGCAGAGCTAACATTAGAGCCAATGCTGAGAGGGGAGCGGGGGCCCGCACAGGGAGGGGGGTTACTGAGGGTGGGACTGTCTCTTTCTCAGCAGATAAAAGCTGGAAGCAGGGAGAGGGGGAGAGACCAGCTTTCAGCTGCTGGAGGAAGAGAGACACAATGGTCGTCCATCACTAATCCCCCTCCCTTTGTGGGCCCCCCTGTGTGCTCAGGCCCCCTACAAGAGGACTGGTGGTCCCCCCATATCAGCAGCCCTGGATGATGTCATCAGGTTGCTGCATTCAGGAGGAAGCATTTCTTCAGTCTCCGCTCCCCCAGTGATCAGACTGCAACAAAAAATTAGGGAAAATATTGCGCTAACCTGAAAAGTGTTAAATATAAAATGGAAAACTAAAGCAGCTAACACAACAAAACTTCCAATTTGTGCATGTAACCGTGAACCAAAAAGTGTAGCGCTAAAGGAAAACACTGCAATTATTGCAATGTCAAATCAATAGTGAATCTAAATAAAATATACAATGTAAAGTCCAAACATAAAATTATAATAGTATTTCCAATCTGGTCAAGACACCCGATATAATAATCGTGAATCTTCAACAATTGTGGAAAAACTCCATCATGTGCTGTGCACTCCCGGTCCTAGTCTGTAGGGTCAGAAACCTTGTGGACAGCCTTCCCAGTTGAAGCTGTTATAGCTGCAAAGGGCGGGCCAACTCAATATTGAACCCTACAGACTAGGACTGGGATGCCATTAAAGTTCATGTGCGTGTAAAGGCAGGCGTTTTGACAATATCGTGTGGGCTAACACATTTGCAAATTGCATATTGTTGTACGGTGGTGCCGGAGTCTGTGACCTAGCTGTGGACCTTCAAGAGTTCCTGGTCGATGGTTGGATTGGAATCACCCAGTAGATTGTTGCACCCCTGTACCGGAGTCTGGCATCCGGCTGTGGACCCTCGGGGAGTTCCTGGCAGACGGTGGGATTGAAGCCACACGGGGAGGTCTAGAGGATGTCGCTTTGAGATTAACACTACGCGCATTTTTCTCTTATCGTTGGTAAGAGTACCTTTTACACACTTGGTGGGAGTGCACTATTGATTTGACATTGCAATAATTGCAGTGTTTTCCTTTAGCGCTACACTTTTTGGTTCACGATCAGACTGCAACATTGGCTCTTTGTAGCAAATCTCAAAGCGAGAGGCTGCAGCAGGGGCTGGTCTGTGTTAAGTAAAGCCCACATGTGATGCTGAGCCTCCATGATCAAAGAAATTGTAACGGTAAAATAAAAAAAAAATAAAAAAAGAACAAACATCTCTATGCATACATTGGAATTGCACAAATCACATGGAATTGCAAAGAACGGCCCCCGAATCTCCTTCTTTTGGGTCCCCCGCCAGCACCGCTGGTTCCTCCTGTCTGTCCAGTGCCCCCACAGGAACCCGCTTTCCATGGGGACACTCGTGCCTGCTCGCTCCCAAGCCCCGCTGCTGCATCCATTGACACAGACAGCGGGACTCAGCGCTCCGCTTGCCAATCCCTCATCACTAGTTTTGATTGACAGCAGCTAATGGCTTCCAGTGCCCCAGCAAAGCCAGTTAGACCTGAAAGTGAGAGGAGAGAAGAGCTGCAGATGTGCACAGCGCTGAATGGACTGAAGGGCTCAGGTAAGTAAAAGGTGGGAGGGAAGATGAAGGGGGATGCAGATGCCTAAACATTTTTTACCTTAATGCAAGGAAAGACATTGAACAGTCAGACTGGAAAGGAAATTATGCTGGACGTCTTCCAGTGAGGAAATTAGGCAGGCTCTATATGATTGCTGCAACTTCTAATGCACATTGTGAGAAGCTCACAGTGTGCGGGGAAATCAAAGTAAGGAAAGGAGAGGAACCTGTAAAACTATGCAAGACTGAAGGGAAAGCTGGGGTTCAGCTTTCAGTAATCCGGATTGCAGCCCCTCGGTCTTCATGCCGTTTACTAAACTCAAGCAACACGTGCGCCGCCAGCGGAATATTAAACAGCAGAACATAAGGGGCTCCCAGACACAGATGTGTTCTTTTTATTACGGAGCTAAAGCAGATTCATAGAGCAGATAATGAAGAAGCGAAAACTCCAGCCTCACCGTATTAAACGACAATGAAGTCAACAGTTGCGGCTCATCGTTTGGCTTCTGCATCTGCCAAAGAAAATATTCTTAAAATGAAAACGATCGCCCGGAATTAGCTTTTGTTAAAATAAAACTCCCAGCAAGACGCTTCCTTTATATACGCCACAGCGACGGAAGGCAGCGATCTCCTGTATTGTAAAAGCGCCTCCGACTAGTGGAGCGGAGCATGGGTGTCAGCAGGACCTGGCACAGAGCAGGTGGATACAGTATCTGTTCAAGAGCTTTGCTTGGTTCCTTCCATGGAAATGCCTGAATCCAAGAAAAAGGAACTCTAAGCCTGCATTCACATAGGGGCGACCCGACTTCGGTGTGATTTCGCTAGGCAACTTCAGCGCGACTTCCAGCGCGACTTCCAGTGCGACTTCAAGGACCTCAGGCGACTTTACAACACGACTTTTGCCAGGCGACTTTGCCTTGACCAATCAGAGAAGGGAGGGAGGGGGCTGACTAAAAATAAATTCTATTCTTTTAACTGTAAAGTCGCTTCCATGTAGATGGGGATCCGACTTGGAGGCGACTTCTATTGAATCCTATGGGCACAAGTCGGACAGAAGTTGCCTATAAGTAGTACAGGAACCTTTTCAGAAGTCGCCTTGAAGTCGGAGCGACTTCAGTCGTGTATATTAAGAGGGCTCCCATTCATTTCAATGGGATTTCAAATGTCAAGCGACTTGAGGCAACCCCAGTCGGATCGCAAATTGCCCCTGTGTGAACGGGCACTAAGGCTCCTTTCACACTGAGGCATTTTACAGACGCTATTTAGCTAAAAATAGTGTCTGTAAAGCGCCTCAAACCCCCCCCCCCCCCAATCCACCCCAATGTGAAAGCCCTGAGTGCTTTCACACTGGGGCGGTGCGCTTGCGGGACGTTACAAAAAGTCCTGCAAGCAGCATCTTTGGGCGGTGAGGGGAGCGGCTGCACACCACCTCGGTAGCGCTGAGCACCGGCACTTTTAACCCCTTGTAAGAGGTTAAAAGCACAGCGCTCCCGCCTGCATAGCGGAGCCCTATCGCTGGTAAAACTCCACTAAAACTAGCAGGGTTTTACCGCGACCGCGGCTGCCGCTTCAGTGTGAAAGTAGCCTTAGTAAGGTGTCATGTACAGTGGGGAAAATAATTATTTGATCCCCTGCAGATTTTGGAAGCTGGTCCACTTACAAAGAAATGAAGGGTGTATAATTGTTATCATTGGTGTTTTCTAAATGATAGAAACAGAATATCAACCGTAAAATCCAGAAAAAAACACATGATACAAATGTTATACATTATGTTGCAGTTCAGTGAGTACAATAAGTATTTGATCCCCTATCAACCAATAATAATTCTGGCTCCCACAGACTGGCTACAATAGGTGCTCATGTAATACACAGATTAGCCCTGTCAATTTAAGAAGGTGCTCCTAACGACAACTCGTTATGTGTATAAAATACACCTATCCACAAAATCTCTTTCTTCCATTCAAACCTCACCAGCATGGGCAAGACCATAGAGCTGTCTAAGAACGTCAGGGACAAGATTGTAGACCTGAACAAGGCTGAAATGGGCTACAAGACCATCAGAAAGAAGCTTGGTGAGAAGGAAACAACTGTTGGAGCGATTATTCGCAAATGAAAGAAATACAATATAACCATCAATTGCCCTCAGTCTGGAGCTCCATGCAAAATTTCGCCTCATGGGCAGAGGATGTACATTAGAAAAGTGAGGGATCAGCTCAGAATTACACAGGATGAGCTTGTGAATGATCTCAAGGCAGTTTGGGACCACAGTCACCAAAGAAACCATTGGTAACACAATACGCCGCCATGGATTGAAACCCTGCAGTGCTCATAAGGTCCCCCTCCTCAAGAAAGCACATGTACAGGTTTGTCTGAAGTTTGCCAATGAACATCCAAATGATACAGAGAAGGATTGGGAGAAAGTGCTGTGGTCAGATGAGACCAAAATTGAGCTATTTGGCATTAACTCGACTCACCGTGTTTGGAGGAAGAAAAATGCTGACTATGACCCTAAGAACACCATCCCTACAGTCAAACATGATGCTTTGGGGCTGTTTCTCTTCTAAAGGAACAGGCCAATTTTGCCGCATTGAGGGGCCAATGGACGGGGCCATGTATTGTAAAATCTTGGATGAGAACCTTCTTCCCTCAGACAGAACACTGAAGATGGGCCATGGATGGGTCTTCCAGCATGATAATGACCCAAAACATACCGCCAAGGCAACAAAGGAGTGGCTCAAGAAGAAAGCAAGGAATGTATTAGGGTAAAAAATATTTAGGCTTTAGAACCATTTTAAGAATTTAGGTTGCATTTACAAGGCATTTACTGCCCGACACACAGGAATGCGTGAAAAACACGCTCCATAGTGCATCGAGCTTACAGTGCCATTAAAAGTTATTGGCATCTGAAACGCAGTTAGAAGATGCGCATTTTGTAGCACATTACAAATGCGCCAAAACAAGCAAATCTTGAAAATATTTTCAGGAGATTATTTGGTCCATTTGTTGGGCATAGGGCAGTCTCATCAAGTGAATAGGCTGTTCTATGCACAACTCACAGAAACACACAAAAACCATGAAAAAAATGCAAAAGGGTGCGCATGTTATTCGCTATACAAAGTGTGAATGTGGCCTTAGGCTAGGGTCACACTCTGTGCATGCACATGTGGTTCCACACATTTCCATGCATTGCATGTAGGGGAGCCCGATCATTTCAGTGGGCTGCCCTACACGGGAGAAACATTTTAAAAGAAGTCCCTGACCCTTTTGAGAAATTTCACTGCACCAAAATGCATGGTACCTTTTGGTGTGTACAAAAACGTGCACATTCCCGGATACATGGGGTTGCCATTAAGAATTAGGCTAGGTTCACATGTTGCTTGTGTTGTTCAGTGTGTCACTTGCAGGGCAGCCCATTCATTTCAACAGTCTGCCTTACATGTGAGAAATGCTCAAAAAGTCCCTGACCCTTTTGAGAAATTGCGCAGCACCAAAACACATTTTACTGCAACACTATGCATTTTGTTGTGCGCAAAGACGCACACGTTCCCAGATGTGTTGGAGTGCCTATAAGAATTAATGGCACCGCTGGACGTCTGAAAAAGGACAGCACGATTTTGCACATGTTGCCTCAATGCTTAAATGTGAGCCTAGCCTTAAAGATGAACTAAGCACTATACTTACCTCTGCTCCAGGAATGTAGCTCTCACCAGTGCCGATTTCTTTGCCTGGTACATTTCCAGGTTTGGCATTCTTGCTCATCTTGATTGGCTGGTCTGGGACTTCCATGCATGCGCACTGGAGTTACTTCAGCTCAGTGTATACTCCTGTATAATCCTGCCAGTAACTCACTTCTTGTCTTAGTGATCCTGTCAGTAATGCACTTCCTGCTCTGGTGATCCTGCCAGTAGCTCACTTCCGATCTTGGTGATCCTGCCAGTAACTCACTTCCTGCCCTGGTAATCCTACCAGTAACTCACTTCCTGTCCTGGTGATCCTGACAGAAACTCACTTGCTGTCCTGGTGATCCTGACAGAAACTCACTTGCTGTCCTGGTGATCCTGCCAGTAACTCACTTCCTGTCCTGGTGATCCTGCCAGTAACTCACTTCATGTCCTGGTGATCCTGCCAGAAACTCACTTCCTGTCCTGGTGAGCCTGCTACTAACTCACTTCCTGTCCTGTCCATCCTGCCACTAACTCACTTCCTGTCCTGGTGATCCTGCCAGTAACACACTTCCGATCCTAGGGTGACAATGCTCAACTTACTGTATCTGACTTACATAGTTACATAGTTGGTAAGGTTGGAAAAAGACACAAGTCCATCCAGTCCAACCTGTGAATCTTCTGATTTGGACTACAGGCACCTTCCCCTCTACTTATCTCTATTACATTGGGAGGGGTTTTGTAGTTTACAGAAGATAGCTGAAACCATTGCCTGAGATTTCAGTTCAGGTCACAGGAGGGACACTGCATTTCTAGCAGCATTAACAGGTATGTTTCTGTACTTGAAGATATATATATATTATTCGTGTGTTTTTTTTTTTCCTTCAGCCACTTCCAAGAAGTTGTCGCCAACCCTGGATTTTAACCCTTGCCTAAATACAGCCTGCGGGAAGCCTGCTGTCCGGCCTCTAGTAGACACCGGTGCTATGGTGTTTGTGGTGTTCGGAATTCGAGGGATAAATCGGACCAGGGAACCAGATAACCATGTACTGGGTGAACTGGTAGGTGAAATAATATTATCTGGATATAGCTGATCTTATTTATCAAAGAACTGCCAGTATTGGCAATCTGCTTCAAACTGTCATTGTCCGGCTGTTGTTTCCTATTGCAATGATTTGTGTTGGAAGCTGTAAGGCCATACTACTTTATATACTTGACCAGGAATTTTATAGATAGGCAACTCCTGTCCTCATATTGATTAGTGGTTCCAAATTAATAATAACTACTGCAGTAGGGAACAGACACAAAAGATACTCAGCATCTTTCCAAATACGGGCTCTTTCACACGGGTGGATCATTTGGGTCCGCCTGTCAGTTTTTCAGGCGGACCCGAACGGACGCTCCATTGCTCTCTATGGAGCGACCGATGTCAGCGGTGACATGTCCGCTGACACCCGATTTGCTCCGATCCGCCAAAAGCAGACAGATGGAAACCCTATTTTCCATCCGTCTGGCGGATCGGATGAACACAGACAGACGGTCCGTATTCATCCGATCCTCCATAGAGGAGAATGGAGCTGTGACAGGTCAGTCTCTGCACTGAGTGCAGAGACTGTCCTGTCATCCGCCGGCTCAGCGGGGATCAACGAATGGATCCCCGCTGAGCAGCGGAGCCCGTCAAAACGGGCTCCGCTTGTGTGAAAGAGCCCTAACTGTTCTGCTTTATTATGACGTAATTGAAGGTTTTTATACACATGATTACGTAGGTATCACATTAATATTACAATTGTACTTGTATGGTAACAAGGGGTGTAACATAGGCAGACTAATTGTAATCAGGACTCGAAAGAATGCAAACATGTAATGAAAACATTATTAGTGCCGTGTGCACAATGAGTGCAATGTGCAATACATACAAAATGGAATACAATTATATACAGAACTTACACATTTCCATTACATACTGTATATGTAGTAGAGTCAAAAAGTGTGACGAAAGTAGAATGAATGAAAGTCCGTCTTTTTTTTAGTCACAGAGTTAACAGCCAACTTCCAACACATTTTGGGGGCATTGTCTATCACCCTTCATCAGGGCTGAAGATACAATATATACAGTGCTCAGCATAAATGAGTACACCCCAACAGATTTGTCAGAAAACCTTTACCTTCATTTCAGAATCAACATTTTCTATGGGACACTATACTACAAAATACTCCCACAAATACGAGCCATTGATTGCAACCAAGATTTGTTCATTTGCACACACAAAGTATTTTTCCTAACAAATTCATTCAAGAGCATGTTGCAAAAATGAATACACCCCAATGAAAGTCTTATGGCCCGTACACACAATCCGAAAATCAGACGAAAAATACCACATACGATGTGATCATACGATAATCGGATCGTTAGTACACAGCTTACGAGAGCCGATCATGACAGTTCATCAGATAATATTCGATCGGACATGCATGAAAATTTTGATTGCATGGTACCAGATCGTACGGTTATCGTTTAAACAGTACAGTTGTCGTCGGAAAATACAATACAAATACATAATTAGTCAGGTTGAAAAAAGACACAAGTCCATCTAGTTCAATCAAAAAAAAATGTATATATATATATATATATATATATTTATATATATATATATATATATTTATATATATATATATATATATATATATATATAACCAAATAATCCGATATACAATCCTTCACCCACAGTTGATCCAGAGGAAGGCAAAAAACCCCAGCAAAGCATGGATCCAATTTGCTATAACGGGGGAAAAATTTCCTTCCTGATTCCCCGAGAGGCAATCGGATTCACCCTGGATCAACTTTACCTAAAAATGTTAGTACCCAGTTATATTATTTACATTAAGGAAAGAATCCAGGCCTTTTTTAAAGCAATCAACCGTGCTGGCCAAAACCACCTCTGGAGGGAGTCTATTCCACATTTTCACAGCTCTTACTGTGAAGAAACCTTTCCATATTTGTAGACGAAATATTTTTTCCTCTACACGTAAAGAGTGCCCCCTTGTCCTTTGTTATGACCTTAAAGTAAATAACTCAACACCAAGTTCACTATATGGACCACTTATATATTTGTACATGTTGATCATATCCCCTCTTAATCTCCTCTTCTCAAGAGAGAATACATTCAGATCCTCTTATCTTTCCTCATAGCTGAGCTCCTCCATGCCTCTTATTAGTTTGGTTGCCCTTCTCTGCACTTTCTCCAGTTTCCCGATATCCTTTTTGAGAACTGGTGCCCAAAACTGAACTGCATATTCCAGATGAGGTCTTACTAATGATTTGTACAGGGGCAAAATAATGTCTCTATTTCTGGAGTCCATACCTTTCTTAATACAAGAAAGGATTTTGCTTGCTTTGGAAACCGCAGCTTGGCATTGCATGCCATTATTAAGCTTATGATCTACCAAAACCCCCAGATCCTTCTCCAGTATGGATTCCCCCAGTTGTACTCCCCCCTAGTATGTACGATGCATGCATATTCTTGGCCCCCAAGTGCATAACTTTACATTTATCAATATTAAACCTCATTTGCCACACAGTCGCCCAATTAGACAGTGCATTGAGGTCTGCTTGTAAGTTGGAGACATCCTGCAAGGAAGTTATTCCACTGCATAATTTGGTGTCATCTGCAAACACTGAAATTGTACTTTTAATCCCAGACCCTATATAATTTATAAATATATTGAAAAGTACAACACGTGACATGACATCACTTCAGATTTTTTATTCTGTCGTACGAGAATTTTCGTGACTTTAGTACA
The DNA here is from genome assembly GCA_018402905.1 of Glandirana rugosa. Lineage (NCBI taxonomy): Eukaryota > Metazoa > Chordata > Amphibia > Anura > Ranidae > Glandirana > Glandirana rugosa. The sequence continues at coordinate 35,654 of BLSH010510250.1, forward strand.
CTCTTCTGATTCGATCTGAGATAAGCATGCAAAAAAAAACAGACGATCTTTTTGATAAGGAGCAAAGCTACATTTTAGACAACAAAATCCTAATTAATAAGAATTCAGCTACAGACGAGCCTAACTATTCATTAAACAGGTGTCCAACAGACAGTTCATTATAAAAGGGCATTACATAACAAAGAAAACCCCTTCCCATTTCATATTGTCAGCTATGGCACCACATGGAAGAGAAATGTCACTAGGCCTAAGAAAAAAAATAATTTCTTAACACAAGAAAGGTGAAAGATCAGCAGAGCTCAGTGTTGCCAACAATTGGTAATTTTACTGGCAGCCAGTAAAAAAGGGGCACTTTTCTCCTGCCAGTAAATGCCAGTGGCAGGAAAAGGTTGCCAGTAAAAAAATATGGCCATGACGCTGTTTGTTCTGGAGTGGACTGAAGGCACCACCTGGCATGGAGAGAAACTGTCATAACAGAGCTCATTCGGCGGGAGCCCTCCCATGGAGGAGGAGCTGTTACGTTTTTTTTTTTCTGTGTCCGTTGCTTGCCGTGATTGAAGTGAATTGCAACGGGGGACACTTCTACCCGATACTAATTCATATAGGGGGTTCGGGATCTGGGGGCCCCCTTATTAAAGGGGGCTTCCAGATTCCGATAAGCCCCCCGCCCACAGACCCCACAACCACAGCCCAGGGTTGTCGGGAAGATGCTCTTGTCCCCATCAACATGAGGACAAGGTGCTTTGGGGTGGGGGCACAGAGCCACCCCTGCCCCAAAGCACCCATACTCCCCATGTTGAGGGCATGTAGCCTGGTACGGTTCAGGAGGGGGGGGCCCGCACGTCCCCCCCCCCATCCTGTCCAGCCAGGTTGCATGTTCGGCTAAGGGTCTGGTTTGGATTTTAGGGGGGCCCCACATCAATTTTTTAAACATTTTTGGCCCAGGGTTCCCCTTAAAATTCAAACCAAATCAGACCTGAAGGGCCTGGTATGGACTGGGGGGGACCCTACACAAACTTTTTCAGTGATATTTTTGTTGTATATTGCCGGGAGGCGGCAATACATTACAGCCGCGATAATAAATTACAATTTCTCCTATGGAAATGTCATTTTGCTCTTGCTATGTTCTACACATCAGAGATACGCCCTTTTACAGGTAGACTAAGGGACCCCCCCATGCACAATATTTAAAGGAATTTTTCTTTTTTTTTTCACTTTAAGTATTATTAAAAGCTCTGCTGGTAAATGACGTTTTTTACAAACTCTTTTTTTTCATTGATACATGTTCCCTAGGGCAGGACCCGGACCCCTATAACCATTGTATGCCCAATTACTTGCATATAAGCCTTCAAAATGGGCACTTTTGATTTTTGACGTTCGGGTCCCATTGACTTCAATGGGGTTCGTTGTTCGGATCCGAGCTTTCGGGATGTTCAATAGTTCTGGTGCGCACCAAGCAGGAGTCCGTTCGGCCTATCCCTAGTCAGGAGACTGTGACCGGCTCTCTATGGAGCCGATTCACACATCTCCAGGACGGCTGCAGAGTGAATTGTACAGGAGCCCTGTGCGTCGTTTCAGGTCCAAATTCACCCAATAATTCGGACTGAAATCAAACCTGAACCAGTGAATAGGGATGCACCGGACCCCTTCTGTGAGTTGCTCTGTGCAGCAGTGTACAACCACTGTAATTGAGAACTATTTACATATAACACAGTTGGGAGGATTCCTCCATCCACCTTGCTTGTGTGGATAGGGGAATCCACTTGTTTTGATTTTTTTTCCTTTTCAATCAGCTGATCGAAAAGTAATGATCCATCTATGGTCAGCCGTAGGGTACATGACAGTGTAAAATAACACAGCATTGCAGCGCTTTTCATTCCTCAATTACAAGGCTGTTATTTGACACTGTTATGCAGTCTCAGGAGCTGGGAGACGTTGTGGGAGAGCCGGCAGACACTTGATAGGATAGCAGCTTTCAGACTTTGGTAACATTTATTATTGAAGCTGTGTGTATGTCATTGCCTGATGTTTGTTTTTTGCCCTCTTTGTGTCTTTTCCGGAAAGGGCAGGGTCATCTACGATGACAAGTTTGACCTCTTTAAAGAAATCGGTAACCTGTGTAGTCTGTGCAAGGTGATCGCCAGCAACAGGGATTTGGTGAAGCCGGGTGGAGCTCAGTGCCTCCCTTCAGGTAATTATTTTTTCATGCATTTGGCCTCAAGACAAAAACATATCTTGTAAGAGGACTGGGACATCCAGACACGAGAATGGCTTCAGCCGAAATGCGTTAGAATATTACTGCTGTATCCTGCCATATAGCCAATAAGATATTGTTACAATGGATGTTACCTTCATTGTATTAGAGGATTATTGATACAATTCAAAGGCATTTGGGCTAGAACACCAGTTTCCAGTCTCCCAGGTAATTCGCAGTAGAGCATATTCTCTCTCACCCATATGTGCTGCTGAACCTCCATGTTGGTGTGAAGTATTTATTACCCCTCACAGAGATCACAGTACTCCTAGTGGTGGCTGCTGCTCGATAATTTGGGGGGGCAGCAAACCAATGTCACCCCCCCAGAAACGGACATGAATGCGGGGAACACCTGACTCTCCACCTCCCGCCCCCCATGGGAGGCCTCCTTACCTTAGCAGGCAGACGTCCTGCTTACCCTGGATGACTCCGATCTCCCATCCTCCTCCCTCCCCGGTCAGAGCCAGGGAGTGGAGCCACTGCAGGTGAGCCATCGTGGTGGATGGTGGGTTGGTCGCTCTTCCTCTTACTTATCTGTCCATCTCCTCCCTCCTCCTTCCCCTTGGCCAGTAAGATTGCTTCTCCTTTCGGCCAATCGGGAAATGGATCTCACGACCCGCTGCCTGATTGGCGGCGAGATGATTTCGTTTGAAGATAACGAATATTCATTCGCTATTGTCATACAACTGGGTGGGCTCGGAGTGCCGTGCACTGCTCTCAGAGCCCACCCTTTTTTGAAGCCTATTAGAGCCTCTGGCTCTTAACACATTAAAAAAAAAAACACCCCCCTATTGGAATCCATGTGTCCGGTGCCCTTTCTGTAGATTAGGGGCCGGACACATGGATTGGGGGGGGGGGGGGAACCTGTGTGCCCCTAATGGACAGGCCACCACTGGCAATGTCATTTCACCCTAGGCGAAGTCACTGGACTGGAGCTGATGGTCTTCCTTTAGAAGCAGAAGGAATTCTGAAAAATTATACAGTGGCATGTCAGGAATTTATTTACACAAATGTGTAAAGTTGCTAAAATGTCCACTTTAATTAACATATCTATCCATCTTTTATTCAAGTAAATAAGATTTTGTATCAACGTTTGAGCTCTGGCATACCTATTTTTATTTATTACAGCTATTTTTAGTTAGCACCAACAATATATATATATATATATATATATATATATATATATATATATATATATATATATTCTTTATTTGCATACCTCAAAGAGTTTACAATTTAAGTTCCCAATATTTATACGTACATTAGGGGCATCTACCTGTGATTGGGGGAGATGGTGAGGCAGGCATCTTGGGCACGCTCAGTAGAATATCATACTAGGGCCAGTTTCGAGACAGGAGCCAATAAATCTACCAGCATGCCTTTGGAGTGTAGGGGAACGCAGGCAAGCACAGGGAAAACAGCGTCACGGGACTAGGGTCATGGGTGTTGGGAACAGGTAGTGTCCAGGAGTGGTGTCATGGGTGTTGGGAACAGGTAGTGTCCAGGAGTGGTGTCATGGGTGTTGGGAACTGGTAGTGTCCAGGAGTGGTGTCATGAGTGTTGGGAACAGGTAGTGTCCAGGAGTGGTGTCATGGGTGTTGGGAACAGGTAGTGTCCAGGAGTGGTGTCATGGGTGTTGGGAACAGGTAGTGTCCAGGAGTGGTGTCATGGGTGTTGGGATTCAAATTGGCAACCCTAGTGCTAACCACTAAGCCACTGTCCACAGGCAGAGAACCACATGGCTAATATATGCAATAAATGGGTGCCTGGGAGGACGGGATGAGTACTTGTTCACAGTCTTATTTGCTGATATCTTGTCTTTCAGGGTACAGTATATCCTCATTTCTTCAAATGTTACACCCCGAATGTAAGAACATTCCGGAGCCAAACCTTCTTCCAGGTCAGCTCTCCCACGGTGCTGTCGGTGTAAAGGATGGAAAAGTCCAATGGATCTCTATGGCGTTTGAATCGGTAAGGGTCAAAGAGATCATACATATACTACTAAAGTGACCAATGTGCCAATGTTAATTGAATACCATTGATTTTGCTGAAACACGAAATCTCATATTTGTACGTGGAGCCCCTTAGGCAAAATGTGCTTACCTACTCTATTTTTCTTTATGTAGAGGGTGTGTGTTTTTAAGGGGGTGGATATATTTTGGATGATTTAGACTGCTTTCACACTGAGGCGTTTTACAGACGCTATTTAGCTAAAAATAGCGTCTGTAAAGCACCTCAAAAGTCCCCCCCAATCCACCCCAATGTGAAAGCCCTGAGTGCTTTCACACTGGGGCTGTGCACTTGCGGGACGTTACAAAAAGTCCTGCAAGCAGCATCTTTGGGGCGGTGAGGGGAGCGGTAATATACCGCTCCTCTACCGCCCCTGCCATTAAAATGAATGGCAAGCGCTACCGAAGTGGCTGCACACCGCCTCGGTAGCGCTGAGCGCCGTAACTTTTAACCCCCCCCAATGATTGTCATCATATTCTCCTGTGTTGACTAAAATTGGGCAATCATCAAAGACTGTGATGTTGACTGTCAGGATTAATAAATATATATATATACTGTATATATGAACTTGAGTATATATATATATATATATATATATATATATATATATGTGTGTGTTTATTGAGTCCAGAAAGTTCAATTTTTGTGGTTGGTTTTATAAACATCTCCCTTGTGATGAGGACCGTCATTGCTTGTCTTGGACACAGTGCCTCAGCTCCTCTTTGAGGTTTTTACCTGTTGGGTTATTCATATATTCATTATGATTTCATGAATTCCTCCAGAAGCCCTGTATAAGTAAGCATAACAAGATTGTTACCCAATCCTCCAGTGTCTACCGTGGGATAAAAATAAAACAAGGGCGAGCATGGAAAAACCGCCATTCTGGTGACCCCCCAGTGCTTTCCTACTACATGCATGTATAATGAATGATTCTTCTCTCGCAGACCACCTACAAGGGCAAATCGTCTTTCCAGACATACAAGGACTATCTGAAGTGGGAGTCTTTTCTCCAACAGCAGCTGCTGCGTCTCCCTGCGGACTCGGCTCTCAAACATGGATTTCAGACCTGCGAGCACTGGAAGGAGATATTCATGGAAATTATAGGCAAGTGACAGCTGCCACAATGCTTTGGGTACAATCTTCCTTATGGGGCATTTTAGTGGGTACTGGTGTAAAAGCCATCTCCACTAAAACTATAGTTTTTAGTGGGTTGAATTACAAGAATCTTGACAGCTCAAGCAGAGGCGTAACTAGAACCTTCAGGGCCCCGGTGCAAGAAATTATGAAGGCCCCTCTGGCCAGGGTCCTTCCCTCTTCCTGCTGAACCTGGGGCCCTTTACTCCCATTGCAGCTCCCTTTATTACGGTCCCGCAGTGGGCCCCCTTACTGCCACCTTTGGGCCTCCTCATGATGGTGAAATGTCAGGGCCCGGTCACAATTGCAACCTTTGCAATCCTGATAGTTCCCTCACTGGTGTCAGTAGTTTTTAATTTTTATTTTATTATTTTTTTACCATTTCATTTTATTTCTTTTACAATTTTATTTTTATTATTTTTTTTAGGAGCTCTGTTGGGGGGGGCTTTGATGAGATATCAGGGGTCTTAACAAACCTTAGCCCTTAATCTTCAACTGTGTAGCCTCAGCTGCACAGAATGAATGGACAGGAATAGTTTTGTACCAAGCCTCCCATTCATTCAGAAATGGAAGTATAGTAAAAACTGTTCACTATGCTTTGGTTATGAATGAACCAATTGGTACCAATCACTGACTCTGTCCATTCAGAAAAGGAAGGAGCCGGTAAATTACAAATTTACCGACCCGTTCCCATCTCTCCATTATGACTCATCTTCTACAGCAGCTGGCAGGAGGGGGGAAGACAGCGGCTCTGTAGGGGGACCAGGGAAGCACACAGGGACCCTGGGAACAGCAGAAAACAAGTAAACTGGATAGAAGGGGCGGTGGGGGCAGCATATAGAGGAACAAATCTCCTGCATTAGGAGGATAATGGAGGAGATTGGTTCCTCTAAATGTCACATCCGCCATCCCTCCTATCCTGGTGCACAAGGGAGGCACACGGCCCCCCTGGACCATGGGGCCTGGTTGCAATCGTAACCCCTGCAACCCCTATTGTTATGACCCTGAGCTCAAGTAAGATGCACCTATCTCCTCCTTGTTAATGCTTTCTGTCCCACTGCTTGTACCTCCATTCTCGTATGCATTCAAGAGACAGTTGCCTGAAGAAACTTCATAATTTGACACTTTTGTGTGGGTTGGGTGCCTGGCTCCCCTCTGCACTCTGTGCTTCCTAATGCCGACCCCTACATAACTACAGGGCAAAATATTGGTGTAGGTGCTAACATAAGGAACCACAGCACAGAGCATTGGACCAAGCACCCAACACACGCAAAATAATTGAATGCTGTAGACGGGTGTTTCTCAAACTTTTTGAGATGGAGGAACCCTTGGCCTAAGGAAACCCCTGCTGATAATTACTATATCTTGAGCTCACAGTAGATTAGTGGGATGGTCAGGGGGGATAATGCACCTTACATTCGTGGTCACAGTGGGAAGAATCCCCCCCTTACAGGCTTAAAACAGTGGTCTCCAAACTGCAGCCCATGGGCCACATGTTTGCCTTTGTTTAGCCCTTAGGACACTATTCCTCCAACTGACTCCAAGAAAGGGGCATTATTCCTTCCACCTACACCAAAGATGGAGAATTATTCACCCCACTAGCACCAATGATGGGGATTATTCTTCCCACTAATACCAATGATGGGTCACTATTCCTCCCATTAATCCTAATGATGGAGATTATTCTTCCTACTAATACCAATACCTCCTACTGCCCACTTACCACCAAGTCTGGGGCATTTTCTACTCCCACTGGCCACAGTCTGGCCCTCCTAAAGTCGTAAGGACAGTAAACTGGCCCATTGCTTAGCAAATTTAAGAACCGTGGTTTAAAAGATCATAGGAGTCAGTGGGTACTTATCTGAATGGCAGACATTGCTCATGTAAGGAACACCTAGCAACCTCTTGAGGAACCCTAGCTGAGAAAGACTGCTGTAGACTCTTCAGGGAGTGATATTTCTTGAATACAGCAGAGAACAGTCATTCAGGCAGAGAGAAAGTTAATAACTGCCTCTTCTTTTCCATGCATTCTTTTAAAAAAATTCTGTTGGATGGTGATCAGGTCACTTTAAAGCAAACATTTCCTGAGAGACATACTTGACCTGCCATGGCCAGATCCCCTTCTGAAGTTGTGATCTCTCTGGCTAGTTGTGATCTCTCTGGCTAGTACACTGACCAACTGAGTAGAAGCAGGTTTGAGTGACTGGCCTAGAACAAGTATTCATGTCTTGAAACGTTTCAGAATAAACCTAGACATCCTTCTTTGCATATTTATTGCAGGTAAGTGACACAGAGGAGTTGATTTACTAAAACTGAAGAGTGCAAAATCTGGCGCAGCTGTGCATAGAAAACTAATCAGCATATTTAATGGCATCCCAGTCTTAGTCTGTAGGGCTCAATATTGTGTTGGCTCACCCTTTGCAGCTATAACAGCTTCACCTCTTCTGGGAAGGCTGTCCACAAGGTTTAGGAGTGTCTATAGGAATGTTTGACCATTCTTCCAGAAGTGCATTTGTGAAGTCAGGCACTGATGTTAGACGAGAAGGCCTAGCTCACAGTCTCCACTCAAATTCATCCCAAAGGTGTTCTATCAGGTTGAGGTCAGGACTTTGTGCAGGCCAGTCAAGTTCCTCCACCCCAAACTCATCCATGTCTTTATGGACCTTGCTTTGTGCACTGGCCCAAAATCATTTGGTGGAGGGGGAATTATGGTGTGGGGTTGTTTTTCAGGGGCTGGACTTGGCCCCTTAGTTCCTGTGAAGGGACCGCTTAAGGCATTAGCATACCAAGACATTTTGGACAATTTCATGCTCCCAACTTTGTGGGAACAGTTTGGGGGTGGCCCCTTCCTGTTCCAACATGACTGCGCACCAGTGCACAAAGCAAGGTCCATAAAGACATGGATGAGCGAGTTTGGGGTGGAGGAACTTGACTGGTTTGCACAGAGTCCTGACCTCAACCCGATAGAACACCTTTGGGATGAATTGGAGCCGAGACTGGGAGCCAAGAATGGTCAAACATTCCAATAGACACACTCCTAAACCTTGTAAACAGCCTTTCCAGAAGAGTTGAAGCTCTTATAGCTGCAAAGGGTGGGCCAACTCAGTATTGAACCCTATGGACTAAGACTGGGATGTCATTAAAGTTCATGTGTGTGTCAAGGCAGGCATCCCAATACTTTTGGTAATATAGTGTAATATATATTTTTATTTGTTTTTCTATTTTAACTAGTGTTGAAGCTGTATAGACTTTTACTCTATTCTGTCTTTCAGGGGTGCAGAGCGCTTTGTACGGCTTGATTCTGTCACTGGTTATTTGCGTAGCGGCTGTAGCGATCTTCACTACACACATTCTCCTGCTCCTCCCGGTGCTTTTTACCATTTTAGGTACACATACAATGGCTTGGCTCCATAATGAATTTATATCTGCTGCATTATATGCCATCTTATCAAATCATTGTATGCCTTTCCGTTCTGTTGTGTTCAGTATTGCACGTTGTCCATTATTGGAGATGTTTCATGCTCTGTTAAGGCTTGATGACCTGCAGGATGAAGACTGAGACCATTAGATGTGGGATCTGTTTAGGCCCGGCTTGAACAGATACATTACACTCATTAGAAAATTGCATTTTGTCTCATCTGCAGATATAGGGGGAGTGTGCTTGTATTGCCAATGTCTATTCTGAGCAAAGTACATACAACGAAATGCCTTTAGAAATATATTGAGAGCTGATTATATTTTATACAGGGATTTTTAGATTCTCTCTCTAGCTGCAGTCTGTATATCAGACTGTGCAGTCAGCTCTGTCTAGGGGAGTTTATACAGGGTGATAAGGAAATGAACAGCTTCTGCTCACAATGAGAAATTAAAAGCAGAGAAATTAACATGCAAGGAGATCCTCAGACAGATGAAGAGATCACCTGGTTCCTTCACCAAAATGGGGGACTTTTAAGCTCCAATCCTGGACAGTTATCATGTAGGACCTCTTGAGCATACAATGTTGCATATTAACTCATTTGCATAAGAATTTACACAAGCAATGTATTATTAATTGCAAGAGACATTTGTTTCTGTTGTTTTGGAACACCTTATCGTCTTGACCACAACCCAGACTATTTCTGTAGAATGTGGGGACTATAGGGTTGATTTACTAAAGCGTAAAAGTGCAAAATTTGGTGCAGCTCCACACAGAATCAGCTTCAAGGTTTTATTGTCAAAGCTTGATTGAACAAGCTGAGGTTAGAAGCTGATTGGCTAGCATACACCGCTGCACTGGTGTTTGCACTCTCCAGCTTTAGTAAATCAATCCCCATCTATCTCCCTACATTGCACAACAAAACATTACAACAATTTGTTCCAAGAACATCTTTCTGGAAAGTCATTCTAGCAGGTGAAGCTGTTATTGTATAAAGGACCTACATTTAGCATATAAGCGCTTAATATTGTCATGTAATCATTCCTAAAACATCTAATAATTATTTTTCTTTATCAGGGGTGTGTTGGACTCTGGGAATGTGTCTTGGAGTCGGACAGCAGTTATATTCCCCCAGTATTTGAGTTGTGGTCCCTTTGAGGGAGATGGTTTTGGAGACAATGCTTGATACTCGGGGGTTCTCACCCATGCAGGGTGAAATGTTTCAGGACTGCAAAAGGGACTTCCTGAATACTGTGCCACCGTCCATAAATTCAAACCAAACAAACAAAATTGTGGGACACCCCACATAAGTCGGACGTTTCAAATGGGCACGCCACGAGATAGCAGAGATTGATTTTGTTAAAAACAATTATATTTTATTTGTACATAAAAAAATACATATCCAACACAATATATATACATAAAGAAAAAGTGAAAAGTAAACGAAAAAAGAAGCAAAAGGCGGGTGGTCCCCAAAGTGCCACGTGGTGCGGACCTCACATAGGGTCGCCTCCAGTGATATATTGAGGAGCCCCAACCAAAGCACACTATACAAATATATAAAATACACAAACGCGTTGACTCCTTGTTTGTGTATAACATACTATGGCTCAAGTATTTTATATATTTGTATAGTGTGCTTTGGTTGGGGCTCCTCAATATATCACTGGAGGCGACCCTATGTGAGGTCTGCACCACGTGGCACTTTGGGGACCCCCCGCCTTTTGCTTCTTTTTTCGTTTACTTTTCACTTTTTCTTTATGTATATATATTGTGTTGGATATGTATTTTTTTATGTACAAATAAAATATAATTGTTTTTAACAAAATCAATCTCTGCTATCTCGTGGCGTGCCCATTTGAAACGTCCGACTTATGTGGGGTGTCCCACAATTTTGTTTGTTTATGTTTCAGGACTGATTTCCAGTACTCTCTGGATTAAAGGTTCAAAGTGTTTTGAGTGCGAAGAACCTCCAAACCCTGACTACCAGGCAGTGTAGAGGAAGAGGCATTCCTGAGCTGTGAGCAGGGTGAATGCCCTGGGAACAAAAACACTTTTTGTTGAACCCCTGCAGCCTGTATGCCACCCTGAACCATGGAGGAGCCCTACCACAGTATGGGACCAAGAAATCTGTATTGAGACAGTCATGTGTTTCCTTTGGCAGAGCCCCCCCATGCCCCAATGCACCGCCCAATGTTGAGGGCATGTGGCCTGCTGTGCTCACGCGCCCCCCCCCCCCCTTTCCTGACGTGCCAGGGTGCATGCCCGGATAAGGGTCTGGTATGGATTTTGGGGGGGTGGGACCTCAAACTGTTTTTTTTTTTTTTAATTTTGGTGTGGGGTTCCCCTAAAAATCCATTCCAGACCAGAAGGGCCTGGCATTGTTTGGGGGGGCACCCCCACAACGTTTTTTTATACATTTTTGTATTGCCAACAGTATTGCCGGCAATTTAAATGTCATCTTTTTTTTCTTTATAAATGTCAGTTTTGCTGCAGCAGGTTCTATACATGGTACAGATGTGCCACTTTACAAGCAGACTAAGGGGACCCCAGGCACTATGTTTAAAGGCATTTTTCATTTTTATTATTTCACTTTAAGCATCATTAAAATGACTGCTCCTGTAAAAACTATATTTTTGAAAAAAACTTTTTTACATTGATACATGTCCCTCTGGGCAGTAGCCAAGCTCCCATACCCTTTTTATGGTCAATAACTTGCATATAAGCCTTCAAAATGGGGACTTTTGATTTTTCAAATTTGGGTCCCATAGACTTCAATGGGGTTCGGGTCCAAGCTTTGCGATGTTCTGAAGCGAACTGGGGGATGCTCAGCCCAAATCTATTTCATACCTTAAAGTGGCAGTGGTGGAACAGAATATTGGAAGAAAGCACATGTGGGGGGGCTGGGTAAGTGCAGATGGGTTTGATCACTATCCCTACCCTGGCATACCTCAATGGTAAAGCTGGGCAGACCTGGTTCTGAGCCACATGGTTGCTGACAATGCTAAAGTAGTACTGTTAATTTTGCAGAATAAGAGACATATAACTCAGTTTGTATGTTCCTTCTTTCTTCTATTGTGTTTCAGGTGTGGTGTGTCTAGTGGTGACGTTAATGTACTGGCTGGGATGGGAGATGGGAGCAGTAGAGGCCATATCCCTATCAATTCTGGTTGGCTCATCTGTGGATTACTGTGTCCATCTGGTAGAGGGATACCTTCTCGCGGCAGACAGTGTTCCTCAACATCTCAAGGAGGTAACTCAATAGTTCACGCAACCTCGAGGCAGCTCTAGAAACCAAGCTATTTGATCATTATGTATCAAGATTTTACATACATTTTATTAAAACAGCAAATTAAACTAGATTATACAAATTATAGCAAGATGAGAAGAGAATGAATATGTTTTACTTTACAGAACAGGTTCTCAGTTGGCGAGAGATACACTATTACAAACAGAAAGTCAGGTCCCCAATAATTGCCATCAGTTAGAGTGAAGGTAGAGAATTGATAGTGAGATTGTGTTAGGAAGACAAGCTATCTTGTAGAGTAGTAAGTAGACATTCTCTGAATAGAAGAGTGGAAACATATAAGATTCTTCTGACATCTTGTATATATGAAACTGCTTTAGGGAAATTAAAGAAGAAGAAAGAGAGATAAGGATAAGGAATAGAGTAGAAAAAAAGGTAGCAGTGTGGAATAAAAGGAACGGCATTAAAGGCTATAGATATATCAAGAATGGAGAAGTGGGAAGATTGTTGGGAATACTAAAGAGCACTGGTCGGGGAAGAAAGAAGGGGAGAACGGTTAAGACTCAGGGGGTGTTGGGAGGTGGGGGCTGGTGGAATCGGCACTGGAAAGAATCATCCTCATCATCCTGTATATAGGGCCGTTCCCTTCTATATGGGTTGAGAGAGGAGGTTCTCTGGGCTATTTACTAGTCCACGAAATTAACATAAGGGTTAGGAGCAGTATCTTTTATCTATATCTCAAGGTTAAAGTGATTGTAAAGTCTTGTTTAAAAAAAACCTCGAAAAAACCAAACATGTTATACTTACCTCCTCTGTTGCAGTGGTTTTGCACAGAGCAGCCTGGATCCTCCTTTTCTCCGGTCCCTCTTCAGTGCTCCTGGCTCCTCCCTCCTGTCGAGTGCCCCCACAGCAAGCAGCTTGCTATGGGGGCATCCGAGCCGAGCTGCAGCTCCTTGTGCCCATTCAGACATGGAGCTGCCATTCGGCCCTGCCCCCTCTTCCGATTGTTAACTGACTTTGATTGACAGCCTCAGGAGCCAATGGCACCGCTGCTGTGTCTCAGCCAATCAAGAGGGAGAGTCTCATATGGCCAAGGGACTCGTGGATATCATGGGACAGGGATGTGGCTCAAGTACGTTTTAGAGGGTGCTGGGGAGGCTGCCGCACACTGAAGGCTATTTATCTTAATGCATAGAATCAGAGGCGGCTCTAGGCTTTGTGAGGCCTTAGGCAAAACTTAGATATGAGGCCCCACTCACGCCCATAATGGGAAAAATATTAAAGTGATAAAAATTAACTGTATTAGGAGGGTACAGTATAGGGGGAGAATAAGTGGACAGTACAGGGGGCAGGAGAGCACAGAACAGGGGGGGGGGGAAAGTGGACAGTACAGGGGGCAGGAGGGTACAGTACAGGGGGGAGCAGGAGGGCACAGAATGAGGAGAGGGTAAGTGGGCACAGTACAAGGGGCAGGAGGATACAGTACAGGGAGCAAAAGGGCACAGTACAGGGAGAAGGGGAGAGAGAGAAGTAGAGGAGGAAGAGAGAGGAGAGAAGAGAGAGAGGGGGGAGAGAGAGGGGAAAGAGAGAGAGAGAGAGAGAGAGAGAGAGAGGGGGGAGAGAGAGAAGAGAGAGAGAGAGGAGGAGAAGAGGAGCGAAGAGAGAAGAGAGAGGAGAGGAGAAGAGAGAGAGAGATAGAAAGAGAAGAGAGTGGAGAGAGAGGAGAAGACAGAGAAGAGACAGGAGAGAGGGGAGAGAATAGAAAGAAGACAAGAGAGATAGAGAGAGAACAAAGAGAGAGAGGGGAGAAAGAGGAGAGGAGAGGAAGAGAGAGGAGAGATAGAAAGAGAGAAGAGAGATAGAGAGTGGAGAGAGAGAAGAGAGAGAGAAGAGACAGGAGAGAGGGGAGAGAATAGAAAGAAGACAAGAGAGAGAGGGGAGAAAGAGGAGAGGAGAGGAGGAGAGAGAGAGAAGAGAGAGAGAGAAGAGAGAGGAGAGAAAGAGGAGAAGAGAGGAGAGGAGAGAGAGGGGGGGGAGAAGGGGAGAGAAAGAGCGGAGAGAGAGAGAGATGGAGATAGAAGAGAGAGGGGAGAGAGAGAGAGAGAAGGGGAGAGAGAGAAGAGGAAGAGAGAGGGGGGAGACAAAGAGAGAGGAAAGACAGGAGAGAGGGGGGAGAGAAAGAGGAGGAGAGAGAAAGAGGAGAGAGGGGAGAGAAAAGAGAGAGAAGAAAGAGAGAGAGAGAAGGGAGAAGAGAAGAGAGAGGAGGAGAGGAGAGGGGAAAGAAGAGAGAGAAAGAGAGAAGAGGAAGAGAGGGGAGAGAATAGAAAGAAGACAAGAGAGATAGAGAGAGAACAAAGAGAGAGAGGGTAGAAAGAGGAGAGGAGGAGAGAGAGAGAAGAGAA
>BLSH010510271.1:0-10745 GCA_018402905.1 Glandirana rugosa
CGTTGTCCGTGCGATCGTTCGGGTTCCGTCCGGACCCGGACCCGGACTTTGTCCCGAAGTTCAGACGGACCAGCAGAACCCGAACTTCCAGAGGTTCGCTCAACTCTAGTTTTAACTGTATGTCCATGTATATGGGTCCACGCTGTATTATATTGCTGTTCATGTACCATGTCTACACAATTGATTATTTATCTTCTATCATTATCATGTGATATGTTGACCATTAAAATTGATTATACGGTTTTACTTCTACTAGTGATTGGTACTCATTCAAAGTCGTCCTGACCAATTCTTTTTTCTCTTGTTGTATTATGGGATGGAGACCAATCACGTGCGGAGCCGCAGACCACACCAGTTTCTTTTTCGGAGATTGGGAGGGGGGCACACAGGGGGGCCCAGGCATGAGGGCAATGCAATAGCAATCAGTATGGTGGGTGATGGGAAAACCTGGAACTGATATTTTGTGGCTCACCTTACAGCTGACTTTCAGCTACTGCAGGGTGAGCCACAAAAGATCAGTTCCAATTATTTCCCCCCCACCCGCCGCACTGATCACCTGCTCTCTCCAGTGTCCACATGCTATTCCTAATACTAGGGGGAGGGGGACTGCATATTAGATAAGTGCTGCACTGGTAAAACATAATGACATTTTACACCACTCCAGTGCTCTGTGCTGGCAGAGCTGAGTAACAGCCACACCTCCTCAGCACAAGTGACCTCACACATACATCTATTGCAGAGAAAAAAAACGGACGTGGCCGGGGGACACAGGACGCTAGTCAGTCTCCCGCCCCACTTACCCCCCATTTCTTACTTAGGCCGCACCTGCCGAATTATCCCCCATCCCTCTTCACTTTAGGACCATCCCACCCAGAGGAAGCATAGTAGGGATGGAAAGAAAAGCTGTTGTCCTTGGTAGGGACAGAGTTGACATATGATTGAAGTTGCTTGTTGTTAAGATACTTCTTATGAAGGTTTTATGAAGATGGATGTGACTGAACATGTACCTTGACCATAAATCATTAATGTATGATTATTTTCTCGATGTAATATATTTGTTTGTTGTTCTGTCACACACTCTTTTGCTCAATAAAAATGTTATTGGAAAAAAAACGGACGTGTGTCCAACCAGGCGTGTTATTGAGTGCACTAGGTGTATCTCTGGTGCCTACTGGACTGTCTCTGAACGGGCAACTATTACCATCCCTAGATATTCACTCTATACCACTCCAGTGCTCTGTGCTGGCATAACTGAGTAACAGCCACACCCCTTAGAACAAGCGACCTCACACATATATCCATTGCAGAGAAAAAAAAACGGAGGTGTGTCCAACCAGGCGTGTTATTGAGTGCACTAGGTGTATCTCTGGTGCCTACTGGACTGTCTCTGAACGGGCAACTATTACCATCCCTAGATATTCACTCTATACCACTCCAGTGCTCTGTGCTGGCATAACTGAGTAACAGCCACACCCCTTAGAACAAGCGACCTCACACATATATCCATTGCAGAGAAAAAAAAACGGAGGTGTGTCCAACCAGGCGTGTTATTGAGTGCACTAGGTGTATCTCTGGTGCCTACTGGACTGTCTCTGAACGGGCAACTATTACCATCCCTAGATATTCACTCTATACCACTCCAGTGCTCTGTGCTGGCATAACTGAGTAACAGCCACACCCCTTAGAACAAGCGACCTCACACATATATCCATTGCAGAGAAAAAAAAACGGAGGTGTGTCCAACCAGGTGTGTTATTGAGTGCACTAGGTGTATCTCTTGGACTGTCTCTGAATGGGCAACTGTTACCATCCCAGATATCCACTAGACCTAAAGTTCCTCAAGGATTCCTAATCCCCAAAACAGCCAGTTGCCCTCTATTGTCACCACCTCAATAAATCTGCTTGAAATTCAGAGATATCTGTAGCCTTAAATAGTCACTCAGCTTGGTTGAGAAAAAAGAAATCCAATCTGGATCACCAAGGTACATTGCAACGATGTTAACAAACTTTTTTGATTCCTATGCATTTCTGCTCTGAAGAAAAAGTTGTTTGTTGTCTGCAGAGTGAATCTGAAAAGGAGTGACTTTTTAATTATTATTAAGCTGATGCACTTGTCGTTTTCTAATGAGCAAAGATACAGGGTCAGCATCCCTTTGGAAGTGGATAACCCTTTGTTGCTGCAGAAGACTTGTAGCTTACTGTAGAGTTCTTTGAAAACCAGTGAGCCAATCACACATGCACTCTAATATAAGAGGTGTGTTACTGGCCAGATCGCCAGGTGAAAACAGAGGGAAAAATCCTAAAAGAAAGAAAACACATGCAGCGACCCCATCTAATGAATGGTAAACTGCAATATATTACTGCAATATATTTTTGGATTGGATTTAATACCACTTTAACCACTTCAGCCCCGGAAGGATTTCCCTCTTTAGGGCCAGAGCACTTTTTGCGATTCGGCACTGCGTCGCTTTAACTGACAATTGCACGGTCGTGCGACGTTGTACCCAAACTAAATTTGCGTCCTTTTTTTCCCACAAATAGAGCTTTCTTTTGGTGGTATTTGATCACCGGTATAAATAAAAAAAGAGAGACAATTTTGCAAAAAAAAACAATTTTTCTTACTTTTTGCTAAAATACAAATCCAAACAAAAAAAAATATATAAAAAAACATTTTTTTTTCATCCGTTTTGGCTGATTTATGTTCTTCCTCATATTTTTGGTAAAAAAAATTGCAATCAGCGTTTATAGATTGGTTTGCACAAAAGTTGCCACGTTTACGAACCGTGAGAATTAATTTCTGGGGGTTTTATTTATTTTTTTCATATTTTACTAGTAATGGCGGCGATTTGCGATTTTTAGCGGTACTGCGATATTGCGTCGGACATGTTGGACCATTTTGATACTTTTTTGGGACCATTTGCATTTATACAGCGATCAGTGAATGAAAATGCACTGATTACTGTGTAAATGCCATTGGCAGTGAAGGGGTTAACCTGGAGGGGGCGCTCTAAAGGGTTAACTGTGTTCCCTAGGCGTGTTCTAACTGTATGGGGGCTGGGCTGAGTGAGGGAGGAGAGTGATCACAGCTCCCATACACAGGGAGCCTGTGATCACAGCCCTTCCCCCTCTGTCAGAACGGAGATCCGTGTTTACATACACGGACCTCCGTTCTCTCACTGTGGGGAAGCCATCGCGGGTAGCCGGTGGAGATTGAGTCCGCCCTAGCCGCTCCCTGCCCCCCCGAAACACAGTGAGCGTGCGAGCACACCATCTGGCGGTGCGCGCACGCTCACAATACTCGTTATCGCGGCCGCCGTCAGGTGACGGCGTTTTGCGATAACGAACCACTTTGCCGTCGTCATGCTGAGGACGACGACTTTAAGACCAAGACTGTTTTTTGGGTTCGGTGGTTACGAGTTAAAAACAGTTTTTTTTGCTATAAAATTAGTAAGAACCCCCAAACATTATATTTTTTTTTTCTAACACCCTAGAGAATAAAATGGCGGCCATTGCAAAACTTTATGTCACACCGTATTTGCGCAGCAGTCTTACAAGCGTGATTTTTTTTTAAAACATTTCGTTTTTTGAGTTAAAAAATAAGAAAACAGGAAAGTTAGGCCAATTTTTTTCCATATTGTGAAAGATAATGTTACGCCGAGTAAAATGATACCCAACATGTCATGCTTCAAAATTGCATCCGCTCGCGGAATGGCGACAAACTTTGCAACATAAAAATCTCCATTGGCGACGTTTAAAAAATTCTACAGGTTAGAATTTTTGATTTACAGAGGAGATCTAGTGCTAGAATTATTGCTCTCGCTCTAACGATCGCGGCAATGTGTGGTTTGCACACCGTTCTCATATGTGGGCGGGACTTACATATGCGTTCGCTTCTGCGCGCGAGCTCGCAAGGATGGTGCGCTTTAAAAAAATTTTTTCTTAATTATTTATTTTACTTTTTATTTTTACACTGTAATTTAAAAAAAAAAAAAGATCACTTTTATTCCTATTACAAGAAATGTAAACATTCCTTGTAATAAAAAAAAGCATGACAGGTCCTCTTAAATATGAGATCTGGGATCAAAAAAAGACCTCACATCTCATATTTACACTTAAATGCAAAAAAAAAAAAAAATGCCCCCTTTAAGACCATTGGGCGGAAGTGACTTGTGACGTCGCTTCCGCCCAGCCATGTTATGGAGCCGAGTAAGCGGCTTCAGCCGCTCACTCGGCTCACGGACACTGGGGCGAACGGTCGCGATCATCGATGACCGGAAAGCAGCGGGACGGAGGGGGGGGGCACCTCTCCCGCCGCTGATAAAAGTGATCTCGCTGCGAATCCGCCGCTAAGACCACTTTGATCAGACGCAGAATCGTCTGCAGAAAAAAAAGATACCGGGGTTATGGTAGCTATCTGTACCATAACAACGGTATTCCACTTCAAACTGCCGCCGTCAGACGACGGCGGGCGGTCCGGAAGTGGTTTTTAAACCAGTGGTATTTTAAAGGGATTGTAAAGGTAAATTTAAAAAACAAAAACAAACATGTCTATACTTACAGAATTGCACAGACCTCTATTCAGGGTCCTCCAGCGGTGCTCCTGGCCCCTCCCCTCTGTCCAGTGCCACCATGGGAAGCCCAAGCCCGCCCCCTCGTCACTGGCTTTGATTGACAAGCACTGGGAGCCAATGACTCCCGGTGCCCCAGCAAAGCCAGTGAGACCCAGAAATGAGGGGGGAGAAGACCTGCAGACGTGCACGGTGCTGGGTAGAATGAGATCTAAGGTAAGTAAAGGGGGGGGGGTGAGGGGGGATGCTGACATCTAAAAAATTTTTAACTTAATACAAGAAATTCATTAGGCTCCTTTCACACTGACGCGTATTACAGACGCTATTTCGCTAAAAATAGTGTCTGTAAAGCACCACAAAAATCCCCCCCAATCCACCCCAATGTTAAAATGCCCTGAGTGCTCTCACACTGGGGCGGGGTGCTTGCGGGACTTTACAAAAAGTCCTGCAAGCCGCATCTTTGGGGCGGTGAGGGGTGCGGTGTATACACCGCTCCTCTACCACCCCTGCCATTGAAATCAATGGCAAACGCTTCCAAAGCGGCTGCAAACCGCCTCGGTAGCGTGGAGCGCTGGCACTTTTAACCCCTTTTTAACCCCTTGTGGGGGGTTAAAAGCCCCGTGCTCCTGCCTGCATAGCGGAGCCATATCGCTGGTAAAACTCCGCTAAAACTAGCAGGGTTTTACCGCGACCGCGGCTGCCGCTGCAATGTGAAAGTAGCTTTAAGGTAAAAAATTTTGGGCTTTACAATCACTTTAACCACTTCAGCCCCGGAAGGATTTCCAGCTTTAGGACCGGAGCCCTTTTTGCGATTCAGCGCTGTGTTGCTTTAACTGACAATTGCGCGGTCGTGCGACGTTGTACCCAAACGAAATTTGCGTCCTTTTTTTCCCACAAACAGAGCTTTCTTTTGGTGGTATTTGATCACCTCTGCGTCATTTCTGATTGCCGCTATAAACAAAAGAAGAGCGACAATTTTGCAAAAAAACCCAAATTTCTTACTTTTTGCTAAAATACACATTTCACCGTTTTTGGCCGATTTATATTCGTCCTCATATTTGCGATAAAAAAAAATCGCAATCGGCGTTTATTGATTGGTTTGCGCAAAAGTGGCCGCGTTTACGGATGATGAGAATTAATTTCTGGGGTTTTTATTTATTTTTTATTTTTCACTAGTAATGGCAGCGATCTGCGATTTTTAGCGGTACTGCGATATTTCAGCGGACACGTCGGAACATTTTGACACTTTTTTGGGACCATTGGCATTTATACAGCGATCAGTGCTATAAAAATGCACTGATTACTGTGTAAATGCCACTGGCAGTGAAGGGGTTAACCTGCAGGGGGCGCTCTAAGGGTTAACTGTGTTCCTTTGGCGTGTTCTAACTGTGTGGGGACTGCCCTAGCTGGGGAAGGGAAGTGATCACAGCCTCCATGTAGAGGAAGGCTGTGATCACAGCCCTTCCCCCCTCACAGAACGGAGGTCCGTGTTTAATTACACGGACCTCCGTTCTTTCACTCCGGGGGGGGCATCGCGGGTGGCCGGCGGAGATCGAATCCGCCGCACCCACTCCCTGGCCCTCCCCGGACACAGTGAGCGCACGGGCGCACCTCCAGTGGCGCGCGCACGCTCACTGGGCTCGATTTCGCAGCCGCCGTCATATGACGGCGATTTGCGCAATAGAGCCACCTTGTCGCCGTCAATTGCCAACCAGCGGTCGGCAAGCGGTTAATCTCCTCTTCACAAGAGAGAATAAATTCAGATCCTCTAATCTTTCCACATAGCTGAGCTCCTCCATGCCTCTTATTAGTTTGGTTGCCCTTCTCTGCACTTTCTCCAGTTCCCCGATATCCTTTAAGAGAACTGGTGCCCAAAACTGAACTGCATATTCCAGATGAGGTATTATTAATGATTTGTACAGGGGGGCAAAATGATGTCTCTATCTCTGGAGTCCATACCTCTCTTTATACAAGAAAGGAGTTTGCTTGCTTTGGAAACCGCAGCTTGGCATTGCATGCCATTATTAAGCTTATGATCTACCAGAACCCCCAAATCCTTCTCCACTATGGATTCCCCCAGTTGTACTCCCCCTAGTATGTACGATGCATGCATATTCTTAGCCCCCAAGTGCATAACTTTACATTTATCAACATTAAACCTCATTTGCCACACAGTCGCCCAATTAGACAGTGCATAGCTTGGTGTCATCTGCAAACACTGAAATGGTACTTTTAATCCCAGATGCGATATCAGTTATAAAGATATGGATTGATTGCCCCCCCTCCTCCAAAAAAAAAAACAACCGCCACTGATGTAGAGAGGTTTTAATTCATACACTTTCAAGAGAAACTTTTAAAAAGACTAGAAACTCCATGGCAGGGACCAGTAACTGAACCTGATACAGCTTAGCCAGCACGGTGATAGTTTATCTTGTAGACATTGTACACGAAATTTCAGCTCAGATTCCAGTGCTGAATTTGTCTCTGTACGGTAATAACTCCCTATGTGTCTGTGCAATCGGAAACTTTTTTTTTTAATGTGTAATTTTAAAAAATAAGAGTCAGACAAAGTAGAAAGTTAGTGAGGAGCTGAAGCAGGGATTTCATTGCCCTGTATACTACTGCTGGGTCCCCGGAGTTCTATATTAAGGCCCCATTGGATTCTGAATTCCTCTTATTTATTTCCCAACATAGTGCGCGCTTGGCAGCTGTTTTATGAATTTGAATTTATTGAGTTTTAAGGCTGCATGGACTTTTTCACATTTCCTCTTTCAGAGACTTATGAAGAGACATTAGGCTCAGCTCACAAGAACATACAATGTGCAATATTTGTATTATGTTTTGTTTTGTTTTTTTTAATTGGAAATAGTTTTTTTCAGATTACTAAAGGCACTAGCACGAGGATCAGATATGTTTACTGTATGCATTTTATTTACCACATCCAATTGTTTTAACCAGTTTTTAATATGCATAAATTATTTACATGGACTATTGTTCTTTAACCGCTTGCCGACGGCTGATCAGCAATTGACGGCGTCAGAGTGGCTCTGTAACGCGAATCGCCGTCATACGACAGCGGCCGCGAGACAGAGCCTAGTGAGCGCGCGCGCGCCGCCGGAGGCGCGCCCGCGCGCTCACTGTGATCGGGGAGGGCCAGGGAGCTTC
Source organism: Glandirana rugosa (assembly GCA_018402905.1). NCBI lineage: Eukaryota > Metazoa > Chordata > Amphibia > Anura > Ranidae > Glandirana > Glandirana rugosa. The sequence continues at coordinate 7,734 of BLSH010510271.1, forward strand.
GATTGCCGCCGGCTACCCGCGATGGCCCCCCCGGAGACAGAAACCAGAAGACTATATAACTGGGTACTTACATTTAAGTATAGTTGATCCAGGAAATATCCAATTGCCTTTCGGGGGATCAGAAAGGATTTTTTTCCCCGTTATAGAAAATTGGATCATGCTTTGCTGGGATTTTTTGCCTTCCTCCGGATCAACTGTGGGTATAGGATTGTGTATATAGGATTGCGTGTTTTTGTTTCTTCTTTTTTATCCCTTTTACTGGTTGTGTCTTTTTTCAACCTGAATAACTATGTAACTATGTGTAATGAATGCAACATGGTATAAAAGTGGAATTATCCTTTAGAATGCATTTTATGCCTCTTTTTTTTTAAGTCAAGCATAAGTGATGGAGAAGCTTCAAGAACACAGGTTTTCCTCAGAGAAATGCATACATACACACACACACACACACTATTACATTTTAAAATGTTTGCTTACATTTATTTATAACAATTGAAACATGAAACCTTTGTAACATTGAAACATGGACCATGTCAGTACAGAAGTAGACGGTATCAGTAGGGCAGTGGGCGGTGCCAGTAGTTTTTTATTTGTATTATTATTTTTTTTACAAATTTTTAAATTCTTTTTTATAATATTATATTTTTTAATTACAATTTTAGGAGCCCTGTTGGATTCACTAGTCCCTTTCTCTGAAGCCTCAGCTGCATTGGACAGTGAATGAATGGAAAGTGCTCTGTACTAAGCAGCTTCCTGTTCCTTCACAAACACTGTTTGTTATGCTTCAGTTATGAACAGACACAAAAGTGATCAGTACTGATCACTCATTGTATTCATTCAGATAATGGAGGGGCCAGTAAATTACATATTTACCAACTCTTTCCCCCACTCTCCATCCTGACACATACCCCGCAGCAGCCAGCAAGAGAAAAGAGGAGGGAAGTCAGCAGCACTGCGGGGGTGATGGGGGTGGGACATGGGGGGGGGGGGCCCGTGCAGCAGAGGGACTTGGTGCTGCACAAGGTGATTAGGGTGCGCCCAGGCACACCCAGCACACATCTATGGTTACAAAGGAACAAAAAACACATGCTACATGCATTTGTTTTTAATTTTAATGGTCTGCTTATTGAAAATAATACTAGATATCCTAGGTTTACCTACAGTTTACCTAAAGGCAGAAGGTTTTTTTTTTATTTATAATAATGCATTCTATGCATTAAGATAAAAAGCCTTTTGTGTGCAGCACAAGAGAGCTTTCACACTGGGGTGGTGCGGTAAAAAAAGTCCTGTAAGCTGCATCTTTGCGGCGGTGTGGGAGTCCACCCCTGCCCATTGAAGACAACTAGCCAGCACTTTTAACCTCTGTTTAACCCCCTGTGGGGGGTTAAAAGCGCACTGTGCCACCCGAATAGCGGCGCCATAGCGTCGCTATAATGAGCGGTAAAGCGCCGCAAATTAGCGGTGTTTTACTGCTAACGCTCGGACGGCCCTGGTGTGAAAGGGGTCTAACTGATCCCAGTGACAGGGATCAGTAGATCTCTCACATGCCGCCTGTCAGAACAGGGAACCGCCGCGTTTTCACCGGCGGTTCCCCGTTTTTCTTCTCTGCCAGGCAATCGTGGATCACCACCGGAGATCGAGTCCACCTGACCCGTGGCCACACTGCTGCAGAGTGCAGCGGGCATGAGAGCGTGCCACTCTGCAGCTGTAAATGTACGTGAGCTGGTCGGGAAGTGGTTAAAGAGAAACTTCACCCAAAGGGAATTTTGCCTGCATGACTCTGCTCATCCTTAGTATAGAGAGTTCTCTTCTCTCACCATCCCTTGCACCCCCCTATAGTTCTCTTTCTGAATTTAGCTGCAACTGTCCAGAGGCGGCCATAAAACAGACCCAAAATAAGAGCGAAGTATCAGCATTTGTAAATGTTGTGACTCGGTGCTGCCCCCTTTGTACCTTGATGGAATAACCAAACTGCATACCAAACAACCAGGAGCGTATCCCAGAACTTTCATTCAATACAATCTCCCAGTCTCATCAAACTTAGACAAATATCATTAGCGCTGTCCTTAAATTTTGAAATGATTGTACTCTCTGTTTATCTCGCCCACCCGATACAACCCCCCCCCTCCCCCCCCCCAGACCACAAAGAGCATCGCTTGCTGTGACATTTAGAAAATGTCAGTGATTTCACAAAATTTGTCCAAAGTGTGAAATGGAAACTGTGAAGTCGAAGTGTTTTCTGATAACATTTGAAGATAGAAAGATCTGTAGTAATTAAACTTTCAAAAGTGCATTGTGCAAGCTGTGAGACATCTGCAGAGCAATAAAAAGAATACAATTTGTCATTTGGCTTTAAAAAAAATTAATTTTCTATATTAAAAAAGGAGCACGGTTTAATTTACACAAAGGCCTACAGCTGCTTCCTCATAGGCACACATATGCTTTTAATAAAAATTAAGGTTTTTTTTTTTCTACTGGATGGGGCTCTGCGCCCAGATGAAGCAAAAGCTGTGATGTGTTGAGCCGGCTAATAATTACTGTTTATCGTCTGATCTTTTTATCTCTTACGTTTATCCTGCGAGTCTATCGGCTAAAAGTGAAGTTTTATTATGGATTGGATTGCACAATAGTCACTGCAGGAAACCCACTATATGTTTGCTATGTATTTTCATTTACACCTATTTTTTTTTTTTCTTTGAAATATTTCTTAACATGTATATGTTTCTCAGCAGGATGTTCATGGCTGAATGAATGTTTTTTTTTTTTATCACTATTAGAATGAGCCTGTCCCAAGTCTGTCCTAATTTACATACAACTTCTACACCTTTACCCCTTTGTTAGGACAGACTTGTGATCAAATCTAGTTGACAATAAAGATCTGCCTGCAAAGCACAGACAGGGTTAATTATGGCAAAACTATTATTATTATTAATTATGGCCCAGCCCTCTCACAAACAAGGGGAACTACCTAGGATTTTTTTTCTTGCTGGAGGGTTCAGAATACAGCATCTA
>BLSH010510280.1:15113-55516 GCA_018402905.1 Glandirana rugosa
CATATCGTCATCGGCGACTGGAGTCACAACGACTCTATCCCTTTCTTTCTTGTGTGACGTTTACGCACCAAAACTTGGTCCCCCGCGAGAGTGAGGTCACTACGACCCCCCATTTACAGACGACACTGGTCCTTTATTTGTTCTTTTATCCTGAGATTTGTAAGGGATGTACATACCGTAAACGTAATTTGTTATAAAAAATGTATCCTGTGTTTCATAAAATTTGATAACACCGGGGAACAGATACACCCGGTCAAATACATTTTCCACTTGAATCCCCCCAGCATCACTGGAGTGAGAGCGCCCCCTGGTTCAAAACCACGCATTTGCAGTGTGTTCTTTCTTTCCCTATCTCAGCAACACTGAGGTCAGCGGCTACTGCTATACAAGGAGAGAGAATGCACACTGCGCATGCATGGTATGCACAGCAAGCACAGCTTTTGAACCAGGAAAGCTTGATCGCTCCTGTGATGCTGAGGTCCTAACTTGTACAACCATGAGGCAGGATGCTTACAACCCACAAAATCCATATGAATGGGTGTGTAAGGTATTCCCAACTTAAAGGAATCCTCCAGACTTACCTTTGGCAAAAGTCGTATAACTCTGTAAAAAGGGAATTGATAACAAGATGTCCATATATTTGCCCTGATGTATTAACCACTTCAGCTCCAGAAGGATTTACCTTCTTCCTGACTAGAGCACTTTTTGCGATACGCCACTACGTCACTTTAAATGACACTTGGGCGGTCGTGCGACGTTGTACCCAAACAAAATTGACGCCCTTTTTTCCCACAAATAGAGTTTTCTTTTGGGGGTATTTGATCACCTCTGCGGTTTTTATTTTTTGCGCTATAAACAAACAAAGAGCGACAATTTTGAAAAAAAAAAAATGTTTTTTACTTTTTGTTATAATACATATCCAAAAAAAAAAAGTTATTCATCAGTTTAGACCGATATGTATTCTTCTACATATTTTAAAAAAAGATCACAATAGGCATATATTGATTGGTTTGCGTAAAAGTTATTGCGTCTACAAACTATGGGAATAGATTTATGTCATTTTTATTTATTTTTTTACTAGTAATGGCGGCGATCTGCGATTTTTATCGGGACTACGACATTGGACAGATCGGACACTTTTGACACTTTTTTGCGACCAATGACAATTATACAGCAACTAAAGCTAAAAAATAGCCACCGATTATTGTATAAATGTCATTGGCAGGGAAGGGGTTAAACTCTTGGTGCAACCTCGGCATTTTTATCTTACTAAAAAATTATGTAATTTATTGCGTTTTAGTGCCCCTAAAATCAACTTTTAACTACTTAAGGACCGCAAAAATTTTCCCCCTTGATGACCAGGCCATTTTTTGCGATACGGCACTGCTTTAACTGACAATTGCGCAGTCATTCGGCGCTGTTCCCAAACAAAATTTTTTTCCCCCACAAATAGAGCTTTCTTTTGGTGGTATTTGATCACCTCTCCGGTTTTTATTTTTTGTGCTATAAACAAAAAAGTCCGACAATTTTGAAAAAAAAACTATATTTTTTACTTTTTACTATAATACATATCCAAAAAAAAAAGTAAAAAAAAACAATTTCTTAATCATTTTACCCGATATGTATTCTTCTACATATTTACATAATCACAATAAGCATATATTGCTTAGTTTGCGCAAAAGTTATAGAATCTACAAAATAGGAGATAGATTTATGCAATTTTTATTATTTATTTATTTTTTTACTAGTAATGGCTGTGATAAGCGATTTTTATTGATACTACGACATTGCGGCGGACAGATCGGACACCTTTGACACTTTTTTGGGACCAATGACATTTATACAGGGATCAGAGCTTTAAATAGCCACAGATTACTGAATAAATGTCATTGGCAGGGAAGGGGTTAAACTGTAGGGGGCGATCTAGGGGTTAAAGCGGAGTTCCACCCAGAATTTTTTTTTTTTTGGCATCCACTCTTAATACTAAATAGATGTAACCTTTTGTTTCCTTACTTTCAAACCGCCTAGTAATTCCATGTATTTTTTACTCACAATTTTGTTTCTCTCACTGCTGGGCTTTTCCATTTTAGGTGAAGACATCTGAAGCCCATCCTGGGTCTCCTGTCATCTCTTCCTGAAAGAAGTGCATGGTGGGTAACCATCATGCACTCCTCGATCTCGGTCCGCCTTAAATCGCGTCATTTCCTGTCTGGAAATAACACGATTTTACAGTACAGGGAAGTCCACTGACTGCTGGGAAATGATGAGTCACATCTCCCAGGAGGCCAGGGGAAGCAGGAAGTGAGGAGAAGAGCCTAGGACCTAAAAGGGGCAGATTACAGAGACCACCTAGCAACAAGCGACTTAAGGTGAGTATAAAACATTTTTCCCTTCAAAGGTAAGTCTATATAGGCAAAGGATTGAATGATGTAAAAAAAAAATTCTGGGTGGAACTCTGCTGTGTTCCCTCCCTGTGTTCTAACTGTGTGGGGGCTGGGCTGGCAGGGTCACTGGGAACAGTAGATCAGTGTCATGTCCCCTGACAGAACGGGGATCCGCCATGTTTACATCGGCAGATCCCCGTTCTGCCTCTGTAGTAGGCGATCGAGTCCGCCCGACTCTCAGGTACGCGCAGCTGACATACCATGATGGCGGTTTGCGCAGCTGAGCCAACCTGCTGAAAACTGTAGCTGCTGACTTTTAATAAACAGACACTCCCCTGTCCCAAGATCCAGCGGTGTGCTAACTCGAGCCGTCCTTTCCATCGTTCTTTGATCCCCGGTGCTGGCATCTCGACTGTGGTAACCCGACTGTGACAGCTTGACAGCCAGGTGCCCACTGCGCATGCTCAAGCTACACTGCACATTGAGAATGGTCCTGCAGTCTTTTGGGCTTAGGCGATCCAAACAGAAGTGAGAGCAGGCACTACACACTCTCCCCTCCCCATAAAAACACAGTGCCATTTCCTAAAAAGAAGGGGGGAGGCCTTAAAGCGGGACTTCCTCTTTTGGTTGAAGCTCTGCTTTAAAGAGGAGCTCCAGCGCCAGGCTGAGGAGGAGGCAGGAGGATTTGGTTCTCACCCATGCACGGGAAGGCAGAGCCAGATGTCAGTTAGGCAGGGGCGTTCAGACCTCCTGACCAATCACGGCTCTGCTCCATCACCTATTAGCGGGCAATAGTCTGCTATATGCTGACTCTGGGTCATAGGAGTAAAGAAGTAAATGTACTATTGTGAACCACAAGAAAAATATGACTGCTTTGGCCATACTTCTCTTTTAAGGTAAAAGAAAAGCCTAATAATATCTATTCTTAAAAATATTCCTTCCCCCTCCTCCTACCTATCTTGCCTGCCTACCTAATTTTACCGAACCAGAGCAGATTAAAATAGGTAAGGGTCAATTTTTTTCTAATTCCTGAAGTTGAAGCAGTAGCAAACCCAAAAGCAAAGCAAACGTTTATTAGATTTTCATCTGGTGATCCAGCCAGTATGTCTGTTGTTTTTTAAAGGAACAAGCTCTCCAGCAGAATGCAGCAGTTGAGATGAGACAAAACATTTAACAATGACAGGGGTACTTACAATGAAAGTGAAAGGAAAGGAAAGGAGTCTGGCTTCAAATTGTTAGTGTATATAAATCTGCTAGTACATCTAACACTCCACTTCTAAAGGTGCCCCCTGTGCTCCGTCATCCAGAGTGAGGGCACAGGAGGTGTGTTACTGGCTAGATCACAAGATGAAAACAGAGAGAAAAGAGCCTAAAATAGAAAACGAATGCAGCCACCACATCTAATGATTGGTAAGCTGCAATATATTACATTTTTGTTTTGTGTTTAATACAGCTTTGAGTTTTAGTGCTTAAAAACTGTCCACATCTGTCCTCCAATTGCACATTGCAAGTTATTCTAAGCATTAGACTGTAAGCATGTAAAGTAGTGAGTGTAAAGCTTGTATAACAGTGTAAATTTGCTGTCCCCTCAAAATAACTCAAGACACAGCCATTAATGTCTAAACAGCTTGCAACAAAAGTGAGTACACCCCTAAGTGAAAATGTCCAAATTGGGCCCAAAGTGTCAATATTTTGTGTGGCCACCATTATTTTCCAGCACTGCCTTAACCCTCTTGGGCATGGAGTTCACCAGAGCTTCACAGGTTGCCCCTGGAATCCTCTTCCACTCCTCCCTGACGACATCACAGAGCTGGTGGATGTTAGAGACCTTGCGCTCCTCCACCTTCCATTTGAGGATGCCCCACAGATGCTCAGTAGGGTTTAGGTCTGGAGAAATGCTTGGCCAGTCCATCACCTTTACCCTCAGCTTCTTTAGCAAGGCAGTGGTCATCTTGGAGGTGTGTTTGGGGTCGTTATGTTGGAATACTGCTCTGCGACCCAGTCTCTGAAGGGAGGGGATCATGCTCTGCTTCAGTATGTCACAGTACATGTTGGCATTCATGGCTCCCTCAATGAACTGTAGCTCCCCAGTGCCGGCAGCACTCATGCACCCCCAGACCCTTACACTTACACCACCATGCTTGACTGTAGGCAAGACACACTTGTCTTTGTACTCCTCACCTGGTTGCCGCCACACACACTTGACACCATCTGAACAAATTCAATTTATCTTGGTCTCATCAGACCACAGGACATGATTCCAGTAATCCAAGTCCTTAGTCTGCTTGTCTTCAGCAAACTGTTTGCAGGCTTTCTTGTGCATCATCTTTAGAAGAGGCTTCCTTCTGGGACAACAGCCATGCAGACCTATTTGATGCAGTGTGCGGCGTATGGTCTGAGCTCTGCAATGCTGGCAGCACTCATACGTCTATTTCCCAAAGACAACCTCTCGATATGACGGTGAGCACATGCACTCAACTTCTTTGGTCGACCATGGCGAGGCCTGTTCTGAGTGGAAGCTGTCCTGTTAAACCGCTGTATGGTCTTGGCCACAGTGCTGCAGCTCAGTTTCAGGGTCTTGGCAATCTTCTTACAGCTTAGGCCACCTTTATGTAGAACAACAATTCATTTTTTTAGCTCCTCAGAGTTCTTTGCCATGAGGTGCCATGTTGAACCTCCAGTGACCAGTATGAGAGAGTGAGGGCGATAACATCAAATTTAACACACCTTCTCCCCATTCACACCTGAGCCTTTGTAACACTAACGAGTCACATGACACTGGGGAAGGAAAATATCTAATTGGCCCCAATTTGGACATTTTCACTTAGGGGTGTACTCCCTTTTGTTGCCAGCAGTTTAGACATTAATGGCTGTGCGCTGAGTTATTTTGAGGGGACAGCAAATTTACACTGTTATACGAGCTGTACGCTCACTACTTTACATTGTAGCAAAGTGTCATTTCTTCAGTGTTGTCACATGAAAAGATAGAATAAAATATTTACAAAAATGTGAGGGGTGTACTCACTTTTGTGAGATACTTTACATATATATATACATACAGTATATGTAAAGTGCTGCATAAATGAACATCGCTACATAAGTACCTGTAATAAATAAAGAAGCTCCTGTAGAGCGCAATGTGTAAAAAAGGGATATACAGTAGATATATATAGAAATTATTATTATTGTTATACCAGATTTATTGCAGTGGCAACATACTGAGCAGTGCTTTACTATATATATTTACTAATTTATTTTATTTTTTTAGGTTTTTCCAAATAGACAGCAGAAGTGGAAATGCACTTTAAGGATAGAGTTCCTTTAATGGGTGGTGCAATATGTGACATCAGGAGGTGGAGGGGGTGTCCTTGTAGACGCTTCTCTTGCATAGGAAAGCATTTTTCGGGGTGTGGATTGCACAGGAGACAGAACACATCAGCCCTGAAGGCAGCAATATTTGGGAGGCAGCTGATCTGTGCCTCCTCGCCCCATCCATTGTTTCCATCCCCCCTCCATCCTGCCCCTGGGAAGGTGTCTGGCTCTGGCTGTTTGTGTTGCACCTGCCCTGTGCGCAGCAGCATCTCTCCCCGTCCTCCTCCTCCTCCTCCCATCCACAATACAGGAGCTGCTGATCGGGGACACGCCTGGCATACGGGGACACCGCGATCCGGGCACCCCAGCCCTGGAATTACCGGACATCCATGGAATAGAGGAGATCCTGCGGGAGAGAAGCCGAGGAGGAGAGCTTTGTTGGCATCGCCTGGGTGAGTGATGCTCAATGGATGTCTATGATGGCCAGGAACAATTGTCGGGGCTCCATCCCAGGGTCTCACCATTATCCTCACCATCATCCTCATCATCCTCCTACCTTTCTCTTTCTTCTATGGAGAGGATGGATTCCTATTGCATTGTCCTCCCTGGATGCAATGATGAAGGCATCAGGGTGCTTTAAATAAATCTGTGCCTATGTATCTATTTCTATCTGTTATTTGTAAATATGATTGATTGTCCTATCCTGGTTACATCCTATTTATAACTATGCTTTCCTGCCTTTTATGTCCATTATGGATACATACTATTTATAAACATGTATGCCTGCCTTTTATCTATACAATGGCTACCTATATGTATTGTAGGCACAGGCAGGCATCCATAACCAAACATGCATGTATATTCCCATTAACCCTTCCATCCCTACATCTCTGAGCCCCCATCTCCCAAAGATGCAGAAACATGGGGGGGATGGGTATAAGGATACAAGTGAGGAAGAGGACAAGTACATCTATAGGGATTTAGTAATTATGTTGCCTTAATGAATTAACCCCTTTGGTGCCACAGGTCTTGCAACCAATGCATCTCAGGCCTCTCTCCATCACACAGGAGGGTCTGGTGTTTGCTATTGGATTTGCATTTATTGCATGGCTTGATCACTCCCCCACCCCCCCTTTCCTCCTTGACGGAATGTACTGTGCGTTCTGCTTCCAGAATGGGGGGGGGGGACAGAGACCGTTTCTAGAAATGACTACTAAAGACGAGCTGCACAGTGATTGATTTTTTTCCCTCTGTGTTTATTTGAGATGCTAAGTCCATCCTGTATTATAGACCTGGGTAGGAGGAATGGCTTGAAGGTCATAAATACACATGTATACAGTGTATCTGTAGGGGTGTGAATTGGGTGCCTTGGGGATCAGTGATATGTCACCCGACGTAGGCGTGATATTGCCCTTGGTAATCCGTTTGGGATTATTTCAACCATATCTTATGACACCAGGTGCAAAATGATTTTTTTTTTAGGTGTAAGAATATGTAGACCACACCACATACATATCAACAACATCTAACCAATGGCCTCATTGCAACAATCTGGCCTATAGATCTTCATTTTTTTTCAGGATGTGCATATGTTAAACCTTCATTTCAGTTGTTCTTTAGAGAAATATTGAGTGTGAAGCTATTATATATGCACATCCTAATTGTTAGCAACCAGAAGGCCATCTAGCCTATCTAGCAACAGGAAATTGGTCTGTTTAGTTGTGGTCTGTAGGATATGCCCATATAAAAGCTTTGCATTGACGTAGCCTTTAAAGATCCAAGACCAGAGAAGATGCAATAAACACTTGATGACATTGTTTTTTAGCATGAAATCTGTAGGCCTCTGTGTAAAGATGGTGTCTGTTATTATCCTACATATAAGTCACCATTGTGTAGGCAAGCCAGGGTACCCAACCCCCCAGTTCTTTCACATTGAAGACGCTGTATGAAAAATAGGTCGGTACCAAAATGCTATTTTATTTTTGGAAACAATATTTCCTATAAAAAGATTCAATGACATCATAAGAGCAAGCAGAAAATCCCTAGGACGAGTGTCACATGAATCTGTTGAGCAGGGGATGATGACTAACCCTTAGCTGGATGCAGTGATGGCAACCCACATCTGAGGTCTTGTGGAACTTTACCTTTTGTTGTACAGAGAGGCTGATTGAATATTGGAAGTTGAGCACATGGGCTGAAAGGTCGTTTAGAATGAATCACTGGTTACTTTGATTTTTCTATAACGATTTGTTTTCCACTGATAAGTAATTCTGTCCTAGAATGTTTACCTACTATATAAGTCCAAGTAAACAGGAAGTCCATTTAGCTTTATTTACCCACCGGATCATGCGGCAGATAGAAAGGGCGGCTTGAAATCACCTATGTCAACCCTTGCTCTTTAGAAAGGCAAAATTGACAGAGGCTATAAGTACCCTTAATACATTTCCATGTTGGGTAACCCCTTTAGTTTCAAAACTTAATGTGAATAGAGGAAAGAATCAGATGGGAAGCATTATTAAAGCATGCCCCCCCCCCCCAAAGAAAACGAAAACTGCAATGGTTAAAGCCTAACCCCAAGAATTAGACAAATTAACTACTGTTCATTTTGGGGGTGCAGGAATAAATAGTAATACTTGCCTTATTCCTTGCTCTAGAAGGGTCCCATCAGTGGACCTGTGAAGCCTCCCCTCTAAGGTGAACCTGGCTGTGGTCGCACTCCTGCTTCCTCCTCATACAATATAGGGTTAATAGCCCTGAATTGTACATGATGACACAGAGGGAGGGAGAACAAGGGAGAGCTGGAGCCAATCAAAGCAGAGGTAAGGTAAATAATGCCACTTCTTCAAATAGCCCTAGACTTAACAACCATTTAACTCTTGCAGTGGGCAAGGGAGGCACTGCCAAGGGTAAATCTTGTCTTATTCCTGGAGTTGGGCTTTCAATCAAAATTAGAATAGATGTGAACCCTTAGCATAAAAAACATATCTTATAGTCTGATTTAGATAAAGAGTCGGTATTGGTCAAGTCAGTTACTAAGTGCCATGTAGAAGTGATGCGTTTTAGTCAAATGGAAGGTTATGTAGTCATGTACTTTTCCTGACTGACCCATTTCTTGGTAAGTGGTAACCTTGACTGTGTGTTTCTGTAAACCTTATCTTAAATCATTAGTAAAGTCCATTCTGTGATATTTACCTACACGGAAAGCATATAATATGGCTTACCTGTAAGAAAAATGAAAATCTCCTAAATGTGCACCAGTTAGGAAATATCAGCTCTTTCTGGTGCATGCGCTCTGAAGGCATGGCATACCTGTGCCATTCCTACAGAGCGCTGTGCTTCATGATGTCATCGCAGCTCGTCCATTCAAGCTACCGGAGCCTGCAAACCTGGAAGGAAGACCGGGTGAAGATGGAAGCCCTGCCAGCAGTGACAGCACGCCGCTGGAGGGCTTTGTTCTAAGGAAAGTATTTCATAATATGCTACTATGCGATGCCATTGCCTTGCAGGGGATTTTTTTTAATAATCTTTTAACTGCTGTGGTTTTCTACAGCTTTAAGCTCGCCACAAAGAGATTTTTTTCCATTCAGCCTGTAGAAAAAAATCCAACAAATTCCTCTATCCACACTATACAGCTCAGAGAGGGTAATCTTGTGCTGCGGCTATTGTATTTTGACAACCAGCCCCACCAGTTGTCAAAATATCTGAACAGCAGCTCCATTTGATTGGATGCCGGAGCGGTTAGGCTGACACATTTTCCATGTGATTTCTGTTCTGATTTTCAATGGAGGGATGTTGTGTGGGAGGAGGTCAACAGGGCCACCCACTGAAGTTGTTTCTTCTGGTTCATGGGAACAATTCGCTTCATGTATGGGCAGCTTTGGACCAGCCATAGACAAACACATGCCTTACCTAGAAAAAGAAATCACCTTCCAACTTGCAAGAGTACCAGACACTTGTTGTGATCTTCCTATAGTCAGCTGTAGATGCAGTCAGCTGGGGTTATATGCATCGCTACAGACCACACCGAGAAGGTGCTGGGACAGAGAACGGCTGACTTATTTGGGCTGTTGGGCAAATGAAGGCCGGTGGCCAGTAGTAACTGAGTCCAAGTTTTCAGAAGGTAGAATGCCTGTAGAATGCTGAAGCTGGAACATACAAAGGTAGACAGGAAGAGTATCGGGAAATATGGTCTACCAGGTGCAGTTTCTATGACATTTGAGAAGCTATGGTCTGAGTCAGGCCTTCATGCTCCACCTATAACTAAAATATTACGTTTGGGTGGACTGACCCCTAAGTTATTTTAATATAGAACACACAGTAATGCACTGAACAAAGTGAACATTCCACAAAATGCTGGAGCTTGGTTTCACAAATGAGCTTTCTCGTGTTTTAGTATTTACAAAACTTGAATTAATTATTTAGTGAAGGTTTTCTTCATTTCTTAATAGACTCAGTAAGTAGGCTATTTCTCATATCTTGTATTGATTGGAAGGCATTATGAAGCGTGTTTTGGTTTGCAGCATTTTTACTATTTTTCAGGCCTGCCTCTAGGCTTCCGTTAATCATTTGTGCCATCAACATTAATGTGGCTGTAATTGTGCCTGAGCAGATGGAGGGTGATCACTGTATTCACCCATGTGGTGGTTAGTAATTTATAGCTCCTTAGGGTAGCAGGAAGGGACAATTAATATTCTATCTATCTATCTATCTATCTATCTATCTATCTATCTATTTGGAATAATCAATGTCTTTTTTGTACAAGATATGTTTCTTGTATCATAGAATTAATTTAGATGTTACAACGTAGAACACTCTATTGAAGGCAGTATGGGTCTGCTTTTTTTGCAGGATGTCCTTATAACCATATAAACCATTACACAGAAAGAGCGGTCTTTATCTTTTATGTACTGTAAAGAGCCTTATGCCTCCTTTAAACATCCTCTGTGCCCCCAAAGTTCTCTTGTTGAATTGAAGTGATACTAAACACACACTGTTTAAAGTGATTGTAAAGGTTTGATTTTTTTTTTTTAATAACAAACATGTTATACTTACCTGCTCTCTGCAACGGTTTTGCACAGAGCAGCCCCGCTCCTGGCTCCTTCCCTTCATCGGGTGCCCCCATGGAGAACCGCTTTCCCTGGGGGCACCCATGCGGTCACGCTCCTGATGCCTGCTGCTGTGTCCATTGACACAGACAGCGGGAATCAGCCCCACTCCCGTGCCACTGGATTTGATTGACAACAGCGGGAGCCAATGGCTCTTGTTGTTATTATTCTATCCAGTGAGGACAGAGACAGCGGCTGGAGCCACTGGGGTCGGGCACATCGCTGGAACAAATGGGATCAGGTAAGAAAAAGGGAGGGGGGGGCTCTGGGGGCAGCTGCAGCACAAGAAAAACCTGGAAACTTTACAATCCCTTTAATTTACATTGTCCCTTCTATTTCTGTATGTGGATTATGGCACTGTAATTATTTTAATAAAAAAAAAAATCTAAGTACCTTTTTCATAATTGATATACAGCTGTCACATGGCCCAGCTCTTTCCCAGCCTGTCTGCAGGGAAACATAAGCAGGAGGAGCTTCTAGACCTCGGCTGCTGGTCACATGTTAAAAAAAAACAGCCTTTGTGTCACGTACCTGGTGGTTAAGTCTGACTTATGCGGGGGGCAACCTCTCTTACGGCCCTGGTTCGTGAGCCCCTGATAGTGGAGAAAGGAGCTCAGGAGCACAGGGGGGCACGAGGGCTGGACTTGGTCACAGGTGGTAGGTGCAGGTCCACAGGAGCTTGTGCAGTAGAAGAGTGGTGGTACAGGCCGGGTCGTCAACAGGCGGGCAAAGCGGTACAGATGAGGCAGGCAGGCGGGTAATCGGGTACAGGCAGGGTCGGCAACGTGCGGGCAGATGAGGTAAAAGGAGCAGGCAGGAGAGTGGTCGTAAACAAGCAGAGGTCGGGGCAGGCAGATAGCAACAAAGTCCAGATGGGTAGCCGGGGTCACAGGTACAGGAAGTCTCACTAGAACACGCTGCGGGGTCACAGGAACGGGAACGCTGTAGAACGGACAGCACAAGCTGCTGGGTGCAGGAAGTTCAATAACGTCTGGCGCCGTTTCCGGTGCGTGCATGGCACGCGGATCCGTCCCAATCAGGTTCCTTACACTTTGGCTGGAATGCAGAGTAAAAATAAATAATTCATATCAATAAACTGTTTTAAATTATCATACAAATATATATTTTAAATCAAATCTTTATTATTTCTTAGCAGTAACATGGTGTGGGTGGATTTCTGCCAGTCACAGGCTGTGTCACACCCCTCCAGCCTGTGTCTTAGAATACGAGGGAGGTGAAGCAACTATCAATCAACATGTAACATCCCACCCCCCATTGTGTTTAGCTGGTTAGTGGGCATGGAGGAGGAGGGAGTGAGCTGTAATTCACCACTGTGTATGCACCTACATGTGTGACTCCATAGCAGCCTTTCTCAGCCTTTTCAACACTGATGAACCCTTGAAATAATTCTCTGGTCTTGGGAAACCCCTGCTAACAATTAAAAATCTACAACTCATTATACATTAGTGTGATGGTCAATGGGAAGAATGCTCCTTACACTTGTGGTCATTGGGAAGAATTACCCCCTTACAGATAGCTAAAAAGATCAATGGTTTCATTGGAAATTTATCTGAGCGGTAGAAATTGACCATTACTCAAGGAACCCCTAGCAACCTCTGGAGGAACCCTAGGGTTCCACGGAACCCTGGTTGAGAAACCCTGCTCTATAGTCACATGGACTGCTCAGATGTTATTGGAAGGAAATGCTCAGCATAGAAACTCAATGGAAACTGAGCATGTGCAGAGCTGCTAACACTGCTTTGCAAAATCTCTAGCGGAATTGGGGACTTAGACAGAAGATGGTGATAGAGAACAGCAATATCAACCAGGTTTTTGAAGAATACAGAAAACAAATCTCATAGTGACTGAGTATGAATAGCATGTAATACAGTATATATTGATAATTTTTTATGTGGGTTTAGTGACACTTTAAGTCACACATATGCAGAAAGAGGAACATGTAGTAAAGAAACAGTTTTCAAAGTTTGCACATTTTGAGGCTTGGTGCTGTGTCCCATTGTCCTTCTCTAAGTGTTTTGGTGATTTACAAAGTCATTTTATTTGGACTTGAGAGTGGCTATTCAAATTATTCTGATCATACTATTTAAAATGTATCTATGTTAAAAAACATAAATTTTATAGACAAAAGGGCATGCAAAGTATCAGTTTGTTTTTTTGTCTGTTCAGTCGCTTATGTGGAGCTTCCCTACGAAATGTGACTTCATGAAGGTTGGAACGTAGGTGGTCCACCTTCCACCTCACAATGTCAATGAGCCATTCAGATACACAATGTATGTTGGAAGGGTCATTTCAGGGGTAAGCTTTGGAGAAATAGGTTGACCTCTGGTAAAATAAATGTTGTTCCCTGTCATCATATACTACACTTTTCTCCTAAAGTACGGTTGTACTCTACAGATTAATTTTCCAAAGGCAACAAAACATTAAATATAAACCTTTCATTTAATTTTTTATAGAGAATTGTACATTCTGCCACTGTTATTTTTTCTTTATGGATTTTCCTTTTGACAAAATTTAAAGGCAAAGTCCACCTTCTTACCATATTTCATATTATACCCATATATAGGGTGTAACATAAAACATGGTCAAGGTATATAGCCTCCCACCCTCAAACTGCCCTCAACTTACCCAGTCTATGGGATTCTTCTCCATGCAGGGTCCTGTCATTTTTTGAGTTTGGCGTGGCTGTTCGTGACTCGGCCCATACACTGCATTCAGGGAAATCTTTGACTGGGGAGACTATTAATCCCATCTGCCACTACGGCAGAGGGACTCTCAGATCTTAATGAGGGACAAGTGAAGTTACGTCACTGCATTTGTAATCTATTGACACTTCCTCCAGCCACGTAACCTTGGTAAGTGCCCGTGGCTGGAGGAATAGTTTTCAGGGGTCTATTCATTGTACCCACAATCCACCAATAGTGGTTGCAATGCTTTGCAGGCTGCAGTGCAAAAAAGCAACCAACAGTGAAGAGAAGCCGATTTAGGATACAAGTCGTGCAACTGGGAGGAAGTCTACTGAAGGGAGGAATTACGTAAGTTTAGTTGCTTTTCATTTTCCCCATAGAAACATTTAACCATTGCAGTTCTGGGGAAGCACCACTGCAAGGGCTATTTTTCTTTTGGAGGAATTTAGCTTTAAGCACATGAAAGACATTCTTACATTTTCCCACTTTGTCCTTAAAAAAGAAAAAAAAAAACTTTGGTTGGAGTTGTAATTTAAAGTGTTTTTGAGCATGCTACCTTAAAAATTGATCATTATAAGTATTACATGGGTTAAAGTGTATTTTTTTCTAATATATATATATATATTTTTTACCTTTTTTAACTTTTATGTGGCGGTCATGTGGTTGCACATCTTCATCACAACCCTCCTCATCAGGGAGGTGTATCTGTTTAGTAAGGGGGCAAGCTTACTCACCCACACACTTAGGTGAACCTACAAAATAGTGAGCAGCAGCTTCTTAGGAACCTGTTTGAGATAGTTTGTGCTCAGCCAGGTACAGACATCTTCAGTGTGTAGACAGGTGCCAGCCTACTTTCTCCACTACAGGTGGCGCTCAACTACAGTGGCATTGCAGGGGAGAGGAAGTTTAGGAACATGGTTCCTCTATGGTTTCCTGGGTCACTGGGGAAGCTGTCTGGTTGGATGCTGCTGCCCCATGTGATTCAGGCAGCCATCTTGGGTCAGGCAGAGTCTATTTAGGGCTCTGGCTTCTGGGCTTGGCACGCATTTTGCATGTGAGCAGTATAGTAACATGTCACCAATCTGACAGGGACAGTGATTATCAGCAGGGGGAGGTTCCAGACGAGTAGGGAGAGGATAGGGGCACACCATCCTTCCTGGAAACCTCCCAATTTGGGTACAGACCAGCCAGGCTGCATTCCACCTCTCAGGATAGTCACTGTTGACACATTTAAGACCTGCTCTGCTACTCATTGCTATTATATATCCTGAGTATTCCTGGTCGGGTGCCACCCTGTCGGGTGTGTTGTAAATTGCTGAATTCTACGTCTGTCCCTTGCAACTGGTGTCCTTTGCGGTGTTTACTGCTACCGCACCACGCTGCACCTCCCAACAAGTGTACCTCTGCCTTAACAGGAGCCCTAAAATTCCTCTGAAGGTAGATATATATTAGCATTTCCTTGGCAGGGTATGGTTAGCATACTATGAGACAAATGTGTATTCCTTCGAACAGTATTAAAAACAATGACAATCCTTAAATATGGAGACTGCATTAATTTTTTTCGACTTTTTCTCTTATTTTCATCCTAGTAATTCAGCCAGTAAGACACTTCCTGTCTTGGGGTGTCTCCACTCCGGATAGAGGAGCAGTGGAGCCACCCGCAGATGACAGATTGCCAATCCTGGGGGGGAGGGTAGTGTTAGATGAACTAGCAGATTTAGATGGACTTGACCAACTAATTGAAGCTAAGTCCTTGCAAACATTTTTAAGCAGTTACAGCAACATTTTTTTTTGTATTTGGAATTGAGTTTTTACATAAATGAACAAATTATATATTGTAAGCATCCCTGCCAGTGGTAAATGGTTTGTCTTGTCTTAACCCTCTAACTGTCACTTTTTCTGGACAGCTTGGTCTGTTCAAGGAATTTGAAAAATAGCAGACTTACTGGCTGGATCACCAGGAGAAACTTAAGGAAGAAAAGCCTAAAAAAACAAACTAATGCAACCACCACATCTAATTATTGGTGAGCTGCAATATAATACATTTCTATTTTTGCGTTTATTACTGCTGTCACTTCCCATGCCAGGAGGCGTTCCATATGTTGTCCCTGTGCATTAGGAAGTTTATGAAGATTTCACACTAGTAGTGCAGGTAGGCTTGCCAACTGGATGGTAAAATTGGGACTGTATTAATAGAAAAGAGATCATAAGGTTGGTATTTTTTCTCAGAAAAGGTGGCAAGCCTAAGTGCAGGTTATGAGAAGCTCAAAGCTTCTTCGGGAACATAAACTGGTCCAGACCAAAGAGTACCCTGGGGGGCCCTGTTGCAATGATGTGAAACAAGTTTCATTTATACAGTATATTGAAATCAGTTGATGCATTCTCGTGTAAAAATAGCGAACTAACAGTAACATGTAAAAATGTTAGTGTTAGTTGAAAATAAGGACTTTTTACTGAGTAGAATTTCTATTGTGATCATGGATATTTCCTGTGTCTTGCAGGGCCCATACTTTAATGGTTGCTGCAAGAGATATCCACAAATGTTTCAGCTAAAGTCAGCTAAAGAACCGAAAAGTTCACTTGATTTGTAGGAGGAGAAACAGGGGTAGCACGGGGGATGCTGCTGGTGAACCTTATCCCAGTGGAGGGGGCAGTGATTGGAACGGGTATTTTGACCCGCCCAACTGAATGTCGCCTCCAATGGGGAATGTCCTGCTGACTTAGTTGCTCCCCATAGACGTGACATTGAAAACAGTTGTAACAGGCTACTTTCATCTACATGTCCAATATGTGTGTGTATTTATTTATTGAAGGATAGAAAATACATACATTAGGATGGTGGTGCCAATGCATGTTAAAGCTTAAAGTAGAACTATAGGTAAAATTGTTTTTAAAAATTTCAGATAGAGTACGTGAGGGTTATAACCCCTGTTGATTTATTTTTTCAACCTGTGCTCCATTGGGGAGATTTACCTCCACTTCCTGTCCCATAGCCAAAACAGGAGATGAGAGGAAATCCCTGCAAATTAAGGGAATCCCTTGTGAACCCCCAGACCACCAGAACTATTGTCTCCATTGGAAGATTTCCCCTCTATTACTTTTCTGGGGACAACCCAAAATTTGTACTTTCACTTCCAAAGATAATGGTAAACAGAACAAATAGAGAGGGAGAATCTACTTAACGGGGTCACAGACAGCAATAACTGACAGGTGATCTAATCCCTCTCCACTCTATCCAACACTAAAGAAAAAGTTTTGCCTTTAGTTGTACTTTAAATTTAGTTGTTTTTTATTTTTAAATTAGAACAAAGAATGGTACTTACATTGAATGAGAAGCATCCTTTGTGCTGGTGGCTGCTATCTTTGGTTGTCAATATTTTTATAGAATTTCATTGTTTTCTTTAAAAATAAACCAAAGTCAGATACAGGCTTTGTTTTAAATCTTCAGTCCTCTACCCCCCCCCCCCATACCCCCACATCAGTTATCTTTGATGAGGGGGTTAATACGAGCCACTGGAAGGGTCATTGGCATTCGTCAAGAATGTTGACTATGTCGCCCCTTTCTATCCACCTCCTCCATTTATAGAAGCTTTACTATCACTTCTAGCAATGAAAATCAGACAGACAGATGAATGACAGATCCACCTCCTCCATTCATAGATTGCTTTTCATTGCAGGAAGCTATAGTACAGCTTCTATGAATGGAGGAGGGGGTGGAAAGGCTGGGCACAGTCAGCTTTTTTTACGAGCGCCTATGGCAGGTCTAGTGGCTCATATTTACCCCCGCAGCACAAAGAGATTACCTCTGCAGGTGTATGCTAGGGAAGGGGGATCAAAGGACTGAATAATTAAAGTTGAACTGAATGTAAAAAAAAAAAAAAAATTTGTAAACAGGCAGGCTTTTTATTGCAAAGGTGTCTTGCAATGTCTCTTCTGCAATAAAGTGCACGTATCTGCATATTTACAATCCTCTGAGGAATGTACACTGAGCTTCACGTGCAAAGCTTGGTTTACATTCCGGAACACTAGCAATGCGCCAGGATGACTGCACTCCCGCACTGGCATTGGGAATGGGAAGAACCCATGGCAAAGATGCAGGCAATGGCAAGGAACCTTGTGGGCATTGGACTGTTGGAGCTAATGTAAGTATTTGTTTTGCTTTAAATAAAGAGAACAGCCACCAAAACATTAAATAAGTACTGTCCCTTGTTCTGATTTTAAGGTTAATGGGAGCTTCCTTGGCTGTAAAGGAGAGAAGGGATTCATTCCCACATAGGCTTTGAAGCAGAACTAAACCCATTGATTTAACGGTTTCAGAACATACATTTCCGGCATGCTGGGATTGCTAACTGTCACCTTTGCTTGTGCTCTCAACCAAACTGGAAAACCATTAAATGGCTGGTGTCATAACTGATCATATGTGCAGCACCATGGCAGTTGCAAATCAAACAGAAGCCAAGATGGCAGCTTCCATAGCTGAAAAGGAAAGGAAGGTTTAGTTCTGCTTTAAAGCGGTTGTATACCCACTTCAATACCGCCGGACGTCATATGACGTTCTTGAGTTTGAGTGGTGATATCTGAATGGTGCCTACAGCTCCTCTGTTACTCAAAACTGGTAACCTGTAGAAATTTTTAAACGTCGCCAATGGAGATTTTTTGGTTGCAAAGTTTGTCGCCATTCTGCGAGCGGGCGCAATTTCAAAGCATGATATGTTGGGTATCAATTTACTCGGCGTAACATTATCTTTCACAATATGGAAAAAAATTGGGCTAACTATACTGTTGTCTTATTTTTTTAACTCAAAAAAGCGCGCATGTAAGACCGCTGCCCAAATATGGTGCAACATAAAGTTTTGCAACGACCACCATTTTATTCTCTAGGGTGTTCGAAAAAAATATATATATATAATGTTTGGGGGGTTTAAGTAATTTTATAGCAAAAAAAAATGCTTTTATCTTGTAAGCACCAAGTCCAAAAAATAGGCCTGGTGTTGAAGTGGATACTCATAGTGTAAAAAAAAAAGGCAAAGGCATAGTGAGCTAGTATGCACTGCATACTATCTCATTATGAAATACCTACCTCAGAAGGAAGATCCGACCGGGCGGCTCGGTCCCCTTTGGGGATCCTTCCGGGTCACTCCCGCGAATGCGCGTGGGAACTATTTTTTCCGGCTGACTTTCCGGCAAGGTCCGGCGCATGCGCCGTGACGTCAGCGCCTCCTTGCAGGGGTGAATATCACCTAAACCGTACAGGCTTAGGAGATATTCATTTTACCTCCAGGTAAGCCTTATTATAGGCTTACCTGTAGGTAAAAATTATAAAAAGGGGTATACAACCACTTTAAGAGTAATGGGCATGTGACTGTCCATTATGAATTATTGCACTTTAAATTTCCCTTTACTGATTAAGTCTGATTTTATATATATATATACAGTATGTAAAGCCCATAGGCTCTGTAACAGTCCCATTTGCTCATCAGCGCAGAGAAGCAATCTACCACAAGTGTCTTATTATACTCAGCCAGAAAGCAGGGGAAGCATTCATTAATCTGATATATAATTTATCTGCTATACTACAGAACTTGATTGTAAAAGGTTTTCTCATGGAAATATAAACTGTTATAGCATTTACTGGGAGAGAGGCAGTCTGATTTATTCTTCCAGCTAAAAGCCACTTCTGATCTCTTTGCACCTTAAAAACCCAGTATGTCCAGCAGAATTAACAGGTTAAACCTACAAGAAGACAATTCCACTCACTTCAAAGAATACTGACAGTCATAAGCATTGTCATACTACCTGCGCCCCAGGGTGTATGGAGTCACACTTCTGTCTTATCAGTGTTGTGTAAATTTAAAGAGGAACAGCACTCTCTCAGATCCCTTTCACACTTGTGTGAGTTGTCCTGCGATTTGGGACTTCAAAGTCGCATGACAAGTCGTTCCCCATTATTTCCAATGAGTAACGTTCATATCTGTATGACTTTCAAGTCGTGCCGACTTCAAAGTAGTCCCTGCATTACTTTGGTCCAACTTTGATGCAACTTGCAGTCCATAGACTTCAATGTTAAACCCTCAAAGTCTCATGCAAATCGCACCTGAATAATATAGATGTGATTTCTGTACTACTTCTGTACGACTTTGTAATATGTTTTCATTGAGCCAAAGTTGCAACAAAGTCAGACCAAAGTCTTACTGATCCCAAATCACGTCAAAATCGTGGTAAAATAGCAGCAAAAAATCCCGGTAAAATCGGGTTGCACAAGTGTTAAAGGGGCTTCAGTCAAAAGTAACTATTTTTAATTATTTTGCTGCTAGTGTTAGTAAATAGATTGGAAGGCATATTACTATATACTTACATTTTTTTAAACTTTTTTTTCTACATTTTTCAGCTGCTTATTGTTTCTGGCCTAGGCTAAAATTATTTCTTTTATCTGGAGGAGGAGAGGAGGGGTTTTCTCAGATAAGTACACCCTCCTGCTGGAGATGCCTGAGGTAAGGGCTGATGAATTCCAGGAAGAAAATGCTAAATGAATGATTTGCCCCTGTTCAAGATAGCCACAGCTAGAAATGTTAAGGGGGTGGATGGGTGAGTTTGCTTTCAATGTTAAAAAAAGAATTAAATGACTTTCCAGTTTATGCTGTTCAGATACAGTTTAGTTCTACTTTGACCTTCAGGAGATTTAACCCCCTTCAGATTTACCCCCCTTCCTGACCAGGCCAATCATTTTATATTGATTGGTTTGTGCAAAATTTCTAGCGTCTACAGCCTATGGGATATTTTTATTTATTTATTTTTTCCTAGTAATGGCGGCGATCAGTGACTTATAGTGGGGCTGTGATATTGCGGCGGACATTCTGACCAGTGGCACTAATACAGTGATTAGTACTAAAAAATATGCACTGTGCTAATTACACTGACTGGTAAGGGGTTAACATCAGAGGCGATCAAAGGGTTAACTGTGTGCCTAGCCTGTGTTTTTCTAAACTGTGGGGGGTGCTTTCATTAGGGGAAGACATGGATCCTGGTCCCTGCTTTGCAGAGACAAAGGATCCATGCCTTCCCTCCTGTCAGAACGGCGATCTGCCTTGCTTACATAGGCAGACCGCCATTCTGCCTCTCTGCTTGATCATCGGTGGGTGTGATCACAGCTGGAGCGTGCCGCTCTTGGCACGCATGCGCATCCCCTACCCGGAAGAGTCGGTTCACATATATTAACGTGATCCAGCGCACAGGTGCTGCCCTGTAGCAGTAAAATCTGTGTTTACTTCCTCTTTAATCTTTAACTATTGCACTCAATGAATAACAGTCTTTTTTTCATTGAATAGCCTGATGATAGCCTGAAAAATAGGTGAAAGGATGCCTAAAGCTTTGCCCACTGTATGCATATGTAAAAAACTATGTAGCACAAGGATGCCCAAATAAATTTGAGAATCTGATCTAAATCGGGTCTACCTTGCTGGATATTTGCAGAAAACCTAAACAACCCTTTGAAAAATACATGTTGATTTCAAATACACAACTTATATTGCAAATACTATTATGTAATAAAACCCTTCAATAATTGTATGTATTGTTTGTTTAGCTATAACTAGGTTGTTGCAGGCAATTAACCTTTAAATCTAAATATATATATATTATTTTAAATACTAACAAGATAGTGAAAAGTACTTTAGGGGAAAACATTTTCTATTAGCTTATTATTATCATGGGAACAGTATAGAGCAAGTCATAAGAAGAAAACATATTTAAGCAAACAGAGATACAAATAGCACTTTGTATTGCAAAGATGGTGCTGCAAGAGAATTTTACAGAGGGATAGGTTCAAGGCTACTTCACCTGGAGAGAAGGGGTGAACTTAGACCACCCAGCTCTAGGCCCATATCATGCTAGCATTCATGTCAACACTGATTCAAGAGAGACTAAACCAATCACATTATGATGATGATTTCATGGCATTGCTTAAGAGGGGGTGAGGATTAATAAATTATTATGAGGAGGTGAGCTGTAATTTGGATAAAGAAATACATGTGGATGTAGTGTATCTAGATTCTCTAAAGCATTTGATACAGTGCCCTACAAAGGATTCATTTGCAATCTAAGGTCTTTTGGCATTGACGATATGGTGTCTGCCTGGATAGAAAAGTTGTTATAGTAGAGGGTGGTAAATAATGGCATACTTTCTGGGTCTGAAGTTGTCAGTTGGGTACCCCAAGGCTTTGTTCTGAGACCAGTTCTGTTGAGTTTGTTCCCAAATGATATAGAGGTTGGTATACAGTCCCTGACAAAAGTCTTGTCGCTTGTGTACAAATTGACCTGAAGTGCCGCTGAAATATATTTCTAATCAAGATTTTTTTTACAAGAAATGGCTCATTTTAATCCCAACAGCTATTGTAATAATGTTTCAGTGCAAAACGAAACTGTCATAAAGTATTCTAATATTCACAGCTTGGTAAAGCCCATTGAGTCAATTTTTGCTAAGACATAAGTGTTTTCGCCTTGTCATATGAGCTTCACCTGTAACTAATAATGGATCAATTAGGTCTCAGGTGTGTAAAAAAAGAACCCCAGTACACTTGACCTTCACATCAACTGCAACTAGACCTCTGCAAACATGCCTAAGATTCACCCTGAGACTAAAGTTTTGATTATCAAGAGGCTGAAGACCAGATTCACTGCTGATGTGGCAGACACCTTCAATGTGTCTCAGCGTCAAGTACAGAGGATAAAAAAAAGATTTGAAGAGACTGGAGACGTTTTTGACAAACCCAGATATTGCAGACCCGGCAAGACAACTGCTTGAGAGGACCGTTTGTTGGCTCGAAAATCCAAGGCCAGCCAATTTTCCACTGCAGCAGAGCTCCACGAGACCTGGTCACCTGAAGTCCCTGTGTCAACCAGAACAGTTTGTCGGATTCTGTCTCGAAATGGCCTCCATGGTCGAATCAGTGCCCAGAAGCCAGCACTAAACAAAAGACAATTGAAAAACCGTGTGGCATTTGCCAAGGCCCACAGCCTGCTAAAAGGATGGACGCTGGAAAAGTGGCAGAAGGTGGATTTTTCCGATGAATCTTCTGTTGAATTACACCACAGTCGCCGCAAATATTGCAGGAGACCTACTGGAGCCCGCATGGATCCGAGATTCACCCAGAAAACAGAGAAGTTTGGTGGCGGAAAAATCATGGTCTGGGGTTACATCCAGTATGGGGGTGTGCGAGAGATCTGCAGGGTGGAAGGCAACATCAATAGTCTAAAATACCAAGAAATCTTAGCTACCTCTTATATTCCCAACCATAAAAAAGGCCAAATTCTGCAGCAGGATGGTGCTCCATCGCATACTTCCATCCCCACATCAAAGTTCCTCAAGGCGAAGAAGATCAAGATGCTCCAGGATTGGCCAGCCCAGTCACCAGACATGAACATCATTGAGCATATGTGGGGTAGGATGAAAGAGGAAGCATTGAAGACGAAACCAAAGAATGTTGATGAACTCTGGGAGGCATGCAAGACTGCTTTCTTTGCTATTCCTGATGACTTCATCAATAAATTGTATGAATCCTTGCCAAACTGCATGGATGCAGTCCTTCAAGCTCATGGAAGTAATACAAGATATTAAATTTGGATCTCACAGCACCACTACTTAATTTGCTGACATATTTTTGTATTTGCAGTAAATTTCTTCAATTTCTGTATAGGCGACAAAACTTTTGTCTTGCCAAAATTTGAACTTTCTGCCTTGATTAAATGATAAATCTTTTTTCAGTGAAACTAATTTATTTCAGTGCATTAAACATCATTTGGGAGGGTTTTAGCTTTTCATATGAGCTATTTCTAACACCAATTGATTAATTAAAAGTCAGGTTAATAGCAGGTGTTTCTACAAAATAGATAAGCGACAAGACTTTTGTCAGGGACTGTAAATGGGTCAATCTCAGTGTTTGCTAATGAAACAAACCTAAGCAGGGCAAATAACTTCACAACAGGATGTAGCAACTTTACAAGACCTCAATTAAATAGAGGGGCGGGCATGTAAATGGCAGATGAGGTTCAATGGTGGAAAATGTAAAGTCATGCACTTTGGAGTTAAAAATATGCATGCAGGTTTACAAAAAGGATCAGGGCAATCACACGTAATAGCATGCAGTGCTGCAGCAAGCAAGGCCAGCAGACTATTCGCATGCAAAAATCCAAAAAAGGAAATTTACTCAAGAGATAAGACTATAATTCTACCACTTTACAAAACTCTGGTTTAATTACATCTTGAGTATGCCGTCCAGTTCTGGTCACCCAACCTCAAGAAGGAACATATTCTCCCTGGAGAGGGAGCGTTTAACAGGGTATATGATAGCGATATACAAATCATTGAATGGTGACTCTAGCATTGGGAGGAAACTTTTAATCTTAGGCCTCTAAAGAAGTCATTCTGCTACACGATAAAGTTGTACAAGGAACAGTTTAATCATAACTTGCCTAAGGGATTTTTTATTGTTAGAGTGGTAAAGACGTGGAACTTCCATCCACAGTTGGTGGTGTTTCGTGTTGTTATATGTGTTTCTTAGCGAACACAATGTCAAGGAATATGGAAAACAGTAATCACACACACCCTCTCAGGTTGAACTGAGACCAGTGTCTTATTCAACTTTACCAACTATGTAACTACTGTGTGTACTTCATGTGGTAGGCAGGACTCAGTGGTTCATCTTCTGGGACTCCTGGTCTTCTTATATCCCCAGTTATGCCTTTCATTAGTAAAAGCTGATTTTCTTTATTAGATTTACCATAGAGTGCTGTAGATAATGTAGATAGAAAGACATGTCTGATTTAAATATTAATGTTATTGGATTTCACTATTAATGGAAAGGTGCTAAAAGGGCGCTTTTTGGGTCCATTAATATGTGCATTCCAATTATCTCTTTTCTTTTTCTTTAATCATCTTCTATTCTTCTATAACATCAGCATCAGTCTTTCTATAGGTGACACAGTAAAGTGAGATGAGATAGGAGATACAAAGAGATGAAAAAAAAATCCTCCTCAGGTTCTACCTGTTTATATGCAGCCTCTCCTCTCTACAACCATTCAAAGTGCACTGTTTACAAAGCATTTTAAAGCTCCATTAGGCAGGGGGCAGGGATCTGATGTCCCGCACAGCACAGGGAGGAGAGCTGAGTGTAGCCTGAGACCTGAGTGGAGGCAATTGACACACACCCCTGTACACAGTCTCTTAGTAAAACAAGCACAGCTGAGAATGGGTGCTCCAGGGGGAGGGCAGGGTTGTCTCTTGGGATTGCTTGGTGTCAGGATAAATGATTAGAAGTGACTGACAGAGGGAGGAGAGAAAAGCTAGAAATCAAACTAAGTGCTTTGGATCGAGCCAGGTACACACTATCGAAGGATATGTTTTTTTTAAAGTGGTTGTAAAGGCAAAATGTTTTTTATCTTAATGTATCCTATGCATTAAGATAAAAAAAAACCTTAAAGTGGATGTAAGCCCGATTCATTAACAAGAAAAAAAAACCTGATTCATTAAATTTGAGCTGGGCACATATATCTGCAGTGTTTTGTTATCTCTCTACAAAACACTGTGTCCCGTAGCTGTCTCTTGCTCCGTAGCGCTGTTATCAGCCTGATACATTCGCACATGTTCTCCAAAATGGGAGATAGAAGTGTGTGTTGGGGGAGGTTGCTTTAAATAGATAAACAGTCAGTCTGCCTTCTCAGAGAATAGCTATTCACATTGCTACCTTCTTTTGCCTATGAGGAGAGGAGGTGTGCGCGTTTCCTCCAGTCAGCTGTCTTGGCTGTATTCCGATGATCCACTCCCAGTGGTAACCAGGAAGAGATAAATGTTAACACAATGTGCACTTTCTAAAGGATATATACAGATGAAGAGAGCAAATATACATGTAAAACTTATATAGAGAGATTCGTTTCATCCCTGTGTATCATCTGGGGCTGTTCACTTCACTGGGTATATGGAGGGTTTACATCCATTTTAAATGTGCAGCAGCCCCCCTAACAGGATCCAGGCTGCTCTTTGCAAAACCACTGCACAGAGCGGGTAAGTATAACATTAAATTTAAATTAAAAAAAACAACTTTAGTGTTACTTTAATTTTTCATTTCAGAGGTTTACAATCACTTTAAGCTGACCATGCATGTAAAGGTTTCTCATGTTCAGTCCAGTGGGTTGACCAAGAGAAATCCATAGATACCCCCATTAATGTGTGAGTTAGGTGCAGCATTGTGCAGTAGGCAGAGAACACACAGAGTCCAAGGTTGGCAATAGCAATATATTATAAAAAAAAGTTCAGCAAGACATACAGACCCAGTGGGGAAGCACACCTGACCGGGCCACTTATATAGTGACAGCCATGGAAGAGCAGTTTGAAGAATGGAAGTTGTGGCATGGCAGGTCTACACCCAAAAAGGGAAGGCTTCCTGGAAGAGGTAGACATAAACTGTGCACTGTCCCTACTCCTTAGGAACCCTTCCCTGTCTCTATGCGAGTAGCTAGCGTAGGGAAAGGTTCCATGTCTGGCAGGGATAATGCTTAAAGTGCGCCAAGCCCGGGAGCCGGAATCTTAAATACTGTCTGACTCAAGGTGGCCCCCAGGGTCACATGGGATGCCTGCATCCAATCAGATATCAGCCCCCTAGTGAACAAGGAAATAATAGAGGAACCACGTTCCTCTGACTTCTTCCCCTAACTGCATTGCTGCTGTGGTCGATCGCAACCTACAGTGGAGAATACAGACTGCACCTCCCTACACACGCTAAACAGCATGGATGGATGAATTATCCACTGCCAGCTAAAGTATTCTGACAGCAGGTACCCACAGCTGTCAGAATAGCCAAACAGGGGCTGCATCTCGTTCCTTAAGGTCAGTGTTGGTCTTGAGTTTTTCCATCCCGGTTCCTTCGATTTCTCAGTTGAGTTTTATCAAGGTAAATGATGTTGGCAGGGCCACTCAAAGCTTTTTTCAATCTTAAGTTTTGGCCTGCGGGGAGGAGGACGGGGTGTCCCCTCTCTTCTCGGGTGCCCCTTTGTGGGTTCACCTTTGCAACCCGGAGAGGGAGGGAACCACCACAACCCACTCTACCCTTTGGTTACTCCTTCGTGCATCATAACAAAGTGTTTACCAGGTATAGGAGATCATATACGTCATACGTTACAGTGGCCGCGTCAAATGGATGATAAGGGTAGCAAGTTCTGTCACACCTTAGGTAGTAGTACCATCAGTATGTTGTCTATGTACATATATCTGTCCACCAACTCATTGTATTTTAGTGTATGTTGTCCACCAATCTTCAGTTTTTGCCTTATGGTCAGTTTTATGCTGCCTGAACATCATGTCATATTCCTTTTTAGAAGTCCCAGTGCCCCATATCCTGAGCTCTGAGGTCACCACTGGGGTGGCCTGGTGGTCTAAGAGAAGTGCCAAGATGACCAAACTCCTGGCTAGGCAGGCTTTGCCTTTTGTATACAGGGCCATTATAACATTTATTAAAACTCATCGTTTTTGTCCCTAACAACATCGTGTTATTATGACCTTAAACTTTTAAACCAGAATGCTCTCTGGCGTATGAGGTAGTTCAACGCTACCTACCACTCTGCTGAGAAGGCGACAGTTAGGCCCCATGCACACTATATCTGATAAACGACCGTTTTTGGTTGTTTGGGCATTTTTTTTAACAGCCCAAAAATGCCACTTTATGTTATCCTATGTGTCAATGCACATATGGACGTTAATTGTCGTTTAACAGCAGTGGCGTTTTTGGGCTGTTATCTGAACGCCCTGAATTGGCATTGAAAAGTCATTCTTCTGACCACAAAAAATGCTAAACGCTCATAAACGCCGGTAAATGGCTGTTTATCGGCGTCCGGCGTTTTTTGCAGTCAATGGAAGCTAATGAAGAAAAAAAAAACGGCCAAAACGCCGACGCCGCAAAAGAACGTTTTCTAAGCAGCATCTTCTACCTGACGCCGAGAGAGCCCAGATAGCGTCCAGTGTGCATGGAGCCTTACATGTTACTTAATCTACAGCGCAGCTCCCCACGCCACTAAGCAGGCCTTATACCCCTCCCCCTCAGTTCTGTGTCTGGTATATTACCCACAAGCCTCTAAAGATGCCCAGACAAAGAAAAAAATACATTGTACATTGTGCCTTTTCATCTTCCTGGCCCAGGCATAGGCCAAAGTTGTCCAACGATAGGCCAACCCTATGTGTGTCTTCATGCTAAATGTAAAGTTCTATTGGAGGTTACATTCTAATATATAGCATGCAAGATCCATACTACATATGCCTGGTTTGTACCTTTACTTTTGTGATGTGAAAAGTGTCTGGTGGTAGCGTGGAACAAAGCTGTAAAGGTAGGGCAAAGCTAGAACAAGACGAGTGTCTGACCTTGAAGATATAGTCTGCAGCTTCGTCTTAGGGCTGATATTGTAAGTATCACTGGCAATCGCCGCACATGGTGAAAATGATGTCGGGGGATGGGCTTGTACTGAGAACAAGCATTTGTCAGGATCTGACATCAAACCATTTTATATAGTGATACATGACATACATCTTTCTTACTTTGCAGAGACCTACATAAACCAGCTCAGCATTTTAATAAATGATGCATACAGAGTGATTATAAAATGTAAATTGGGTGCTATATAAACCTTGAGCTGTAAACAACAAAAAAAATAATCAAATGACAAGGATTGTTATACGCTGATAAATGAAATTCACTTCATAGAAGATTTCACATTTGATATGGTTCTGTTTGCAAGCGTTTTACATTATTTTGAATTGCCACGTGACTGATCATGCACAGGTGGCACCGACATGGGCCATAAGAAATCTGCCCATCCTGTGTTGCCAAGCTCCGGACGCATTTTTTTACAGACAAAACCTGGTAAATTTATTGACAGAGCACATTGTTTTTTTACTGACAACCTGAAAAATGACAGAACTCCTATTAAAAACTAAGACAATCAATATAAGCACAATATTTAAACACTGGCAATACCCATAACAAGAAATTTTCCTGGTTTACACTTAAAAAGTCAAGACAGCATGACAAATTATCAGCCCCTGATATTTACAGACAGTAGTAAAAAATCACAGAGTTTTACAAACTGTCTGTAAATTTACTGATGGTTGGCAACCCTGTGCCCATCATTTTACACATTGTAGGAGCCCCAGGACCTGCTGGTTTCTTCTACTCAGCTAATGCATTCCAGTAACATCCTTGTTCCTCTAGCACCATAAAAAAGTGACCGGTCACCATCTGGTCACATGGACATTAGAGTGCCGAACAATCTACATGTGTGATAATTAGCACTTACAATATTGAAACTCTAGATATCACTTTATTCAGTATAGTCTTTTGAGTTCGGATGGATTGCAGCTACCAGACCTCTTAGGCTCTCTGTTGTCTGTAGTGAATACGGACTTAACACTGAAGCGATGTACACTGTCAGTTAAAGTGGCCGTGACCATCTTGAGTAAGGGCAGATGGTTCATGAAGCATTTACTTCCTGGGATCAATCTGCCCTTAGCTCAGGCATGCAGGCAGGAGGGTGTCCTCCCCTCCTCCACTTGCATGAAAACAATAGGTCAGTGAACAGGCAGGGGGGTGTGCTTAGCAGAAGGACTTTCCTCCCCTCCTCCAGATGCATGAAAACAATAGGTCCATGAAGACTCCTGGGACATGTGACATCATTTTGGCCTAGGCCAGACACCATAAAGCAACTGAAGAAATGTAAACAAAAGCTTAAAACAAGTAAATATAAAATACTTTCCTGTCTATTTACTATGGCTAGCAGCATAAGGATTAAAAATAGTTAATGTTGATTGAGAGAGTTCAATTCCGCTTTAAAGATTACAGGGGTCTCTTTTCTCCAGACACTTCTGACTGAACAGTGAAAGAGCAGCAGCAGGCAGATGAGATCATCCCACTATTCATTTAGCTTTTTCCTCCTGTCAACATGATCCTTCTCAACACATTTGCATGCAGCAGCACTCCTGCCCCTCCTGCTCCCAGTCTGAGTGCTACTGTACAGGATATAGCAAGAAGATGATATCATAACAAAGGCACATACTTACGCTAGTTACATATAAAAATGCATTCCATTATTTATTTAATACACAACTGCATTAATCTGAGAATTTAAAATTTGACAGTTAAACTTTATTATTAGGGTTAAGCCTAGTACACATGGGTCGGCCCATGTGTACTGGAGTTGAACCGACGGAAACCGGCCTTCGGCTAGCTTCTGTCGAAAAAAGGTCTGCCGATTTGCTACCGGCCGGAGCACTGATTAGAGTGTTCTGGTGCCCCCCCAGAACACAATAGCACAGCAAAGGAGATTCCTGTACTAACGTCAGATAGTACAGCAGCTCCCCCTGGGCTGTCAGTTTTTTTTTGTTCAGCCCTGGTTTAGTGCTAGGTGACAGTGTAGGGCCAGGTCTTAGAATGTCCAGATGTTTGAATTCAGGTTGGAGCATTGCAAGCTTCAAGCAAACTCGCCAGCTGTATATAGACAAGTCCATTGTATTGACCAGTTGCTTACATTAAAAAATGTACAAATGTATTATATTTTAAAGTTAAATAATTCTCTTCTGCACAGGTTTAAATTCATTTCTCTTAAAGTGTTTGTAAACCGTAATAATTAACTTATATTATTTGCTCCCTTTTAGTGCAGGAATGGCATTAAAAAAAAAATACTCAGATGGCTGCTACACCAATGGCAGCTGTCCCTGGCTTGCTTTACCCCCAGAATTGAGCAAACACCGCTGATCGCTCAGTTCTCCCACTCTGCTCTAAGCAGAGAGCCGTGACTGTCAATCTGAGGCTCTCTGCTCTGCCCTTCCAGTGTGGAGTGCTGAGCTGTAGAGGGGGTAGGGGTGGCAGGCTCAGGCTCTCTGTGGCTCACTGAGAGGCTGAGCCAGCTGCTGGTCCAGGTTTCTGGGCGGATCCTGACCAGTTTCAGACATTCATTTCAAAGGTGTTCTATCGGGTTGAGGTCAGGACTGTGCAGGCCGATCAAGTTCCTCCACCCAAAACTCGCTCATCCATGTCTTTATGGACCTTGCTTTGTGCACTGGTCCAAACCTTTTGTTGGAAGGGGGATTATGGTGCGGGGTTGTTTTTCAGGGGCTGGGCTTGAAGAGAACTCTTAAGGCGTCAGCATACCAAGTCATTTTGGACAATTTCATGCTCCCAACTTTGTGGGAACAGTTTGGGGATGGCGCCTTCTTGCGCCAACATGACTGCGCACCAGTGCACAAAGCAAGGTCCATAAAGACATGGATGAGCGAGTTTGGGGTGGAGGAACTTGACAGGCCTGCACAGAGTCCTGACTTCAACCCGATAGAACACCTTTGGGATGAATTAGAGAGGAGACTGCGAGCCAGGCCTTCTTGTCCACATCAGTGCCTTACCTCACAAATGCGCTTCTCGAAGAATGGTCAAACATTCCCATAGACACACTCCTAAACCTTATGGTCAGCCTTCCCAGAAAATTTGAAGCTGTTATAGCTGCAAAGGGTGGGCCAACTCAATATTGAACCCTACAGACTAAGAATATGATGCCATTAAAGTTCATGTGCGTGTAAAGGCAGGTGTCCCAATACTTTTGGTAATATATTGTATATCCGTTAAAACAGACCTTCACTTACTCGCTGGCAAGTGTACCCCCCTGGCTCCCTCCCCTTACCGGATTAAGAAAAGCCCCTTTTTTGTTGCTGTTTACATTTTTTTGTTAATTTTTTTTTCATCTAGCCCCATCACAAAAATAACATATCCTGCTTTTGCAGCCCTCTGGGCAGGGGCATAACTACAGGGGTTACAGGGGTTGCAATTGCAACCGGGCCCCATGCTCCAGGGGACCCGTGTGCCTCTCTTGTACACCTAGATAGGAGGAATGAATGGGGCGGCATTTAGAGGAACCAATCTCCTCCATTTTCTTCCTAATGGAGGAGATTGGTTCCTTTATATGCTGCCCCCGCCGCCCCTCCTATCCAGTTTACTTGTCTTCTGCTGTTCCCAGGGTCCCTGTGTGCTTCCCTGGTCCCCTCCCCCACAGATCTGCTGTCTTCCCCCCTCCTCTCTCCTGCCAGCTGCTGTAGAAGATGTCACATGATGGAGAGATGGAAACGGGTTGGTAAATTTGTAATTTACTGGCTCCTTCCTTTTCTGAAAGGAGAGAGTCAGTGATTGGTACCAATTGGTTCATTCACAACTGAAGCATAGTAAACTGTTTTTACTATACTTCTGTTTCTGAATTAATGTGAGGCTTGGTACACAACTATTCATTTATTTGGTGGGACTGTAATAAAGGGCCCCAGGATCAGTGGGAAGAGCCCTGGCCAGGGGTCAGGGGGCCCTTCATAATTTCTTGCACCGTGGCCCTGAAGGTTCTAGTTACGCCACTGCTTCTGGGGCATCTATACCACATATCCCAGGAGGCTGCAGGAGTGGGACAGAGCTGGTGCAGATCATTATGGGTTGGTTGTCATCTTGCTTCCAGCTCCCTCACTGTGAGACAGCGCCTCTTCTAGGTTCAAGAAGAGGCCGCTGGCTCACGATGCAGGAGGAGGACCAAGATGGCTGAGCAACGGATTGCTGCAGGACAATGCTGGAAATCTGGAAAGTTCAACTTTGAGTTTTATCCAATTCTTTGTAAATCTATGGACCAGCTCTCTGGGAACCGTGTCTGATGCACTCAAAATTATTTTTCCATAGAACTTTCCTGAAATGCAGTTAGTGTCCTGGATGAGATTCAAACCAAGGACCCTGGTAGTACAAGGTAACAGTGCTAACCACTAATCCAGGAGATGGTTACAGACACAACTATTTAGGTCCCAGTCTACATATGTGTTGATATCACTCTGAAATTTCATTTCTCTATTTTTTCAGCAGATTTGGTTTCAATGAAATCCTTATCACAAATTATATATGTTCTTGTGATGACAAGAGCTCCTAGTCTCATGTTCTTCCTATATTTGACATAAAGGATAAGTGAGGAAATTGCTATCTCCTAAGTTTAGCAATACATGCTCTGTATCTCTGTATTCCCAGCGTTGCCTTATAACGGCTGCCTACTGTAGATTTGCCTGACATATATGTGTTGCCATGGCAACCTGGGGTGTTCTCAGCCTATTTGTCAGCTTCCTCACTACCGTGTCATTGTGCAGAGACGGCTAATTCTCTTATGGCAATTCCTGAATGTACCATGTACACAAATGGGGAGGAGGCCGGGAACGGCACACTGCACCTTATTTACCTGTCTTAATTATCGGTAGGCTATTTACGGCTCATGTATTTTCCCTGTTAGCTGCAGACGCAGCCGTGGATTTGTTGTGGGATTGTTTTTCTTTTATGAAGCACAAGTAAATGTACTTTCATTCATGTACAGGTTCATTTAGGTCAAATAGGTTTTGGGCCTTATGCATAAAACACTGCTGTAGTTTAGATTTCCTTGCAATCAATATTTTAGTTGCATGTATAATATTTGCTCACTTTGCTATTTGATCTGTACATTATGTTCACATTTCATCAGAAAAGCAGAGAGGCAAATGTTTGGGGGATATGGGGTGGGGGATGATCAAGATTTGGGGGTAAAAAGGGGACAAAAAAGGGGGGTTGGAAACTGATCATGGGTGGAGGGAAATTTGGCATTGGGACAAGAGATCTAATGGGACCTTATTGTGGACCATGAGGGGTCAGACAGATTTAAATCGGCAGTTGGCCATGGCCTGGGAGGGCATTGAGGTAGTGGAGCAGAAGCTGATCCGGGTGGAAGGGGGTGAGGTAGTTTGCTATTGGACAACGGCAGGCAGACCAGGATCCATAGACAGAGCAGCAGGATCTACTCAAGAGCCACGAAAAAGGAAGGTGATGAAGAAGAGAGCTGATCTTCAACTGGGGAAAGCGAGACAAGACTGGGTGGAAGCTCATCTTCAACCATTGTGAGAATAGGCTAATGCCTGGTACATACGATGAGATTATCGGACGAATGGTTGTTCTATTTTTTTTTTTTTTTTGGATGCTAGTTTCATATCAAAAATGAATGAGTTTATTAAAGTGACAAAATTCTAGAACAATGTAATGTGTTGTAGTGTATTTGTATTGTATTTTTGAATGAAAACTGTACTGATTTTTATACAATCTGGTATCGGACAAGAAAAACGATCGTGCTTGTCCCATCAGATAATAATAATGAACTGATCCGCTCTCTGCTCTTGAAAGCTGTGTACTAGATTATTGTTCGATCGCTTCAAAGTGGCATTTTTTGTATGATTTTCTGATCCTGTGTTCAGGCCAATGGGGGGGGAGGGTTATCAGAGCTGGAAGACAGTGGATGAAGATCATGGCTCAGGGAAAGTAGTCAACTGGGACCTGGGCATGGGCAGGGGAGGAATGAGACTGAGTAGGAACCATTTGCTACTAAGGGATGGAGGGGAGAGGAAAGCAGCAGTAATTATATGACATTTAAAGAGGACATATTGTGTCAGTTCTTGCTTTGCGTGGACTAGGAACAGGGTTGAGAAAAGACAAGGCAGAGAGGGAACTGATCATTTCCAGGAAACAGAGGGGAAGATAATCCTAGCTTGAGGGCAAAGATGAAGTTGAGCATGGAGAGGAGATAGAGGAGGCAAAAAGGAAGCTAATGGTGGATGAACAGTGATTGTATATCAGAGGTGGCTGATTGTAGAATGGGGGTAGGTGAGAAGTAAAATAGAAGGCTGATTGTAGTGATGGGGGGGGGGGGGGGGATCTAAAGTTAAAGGCTAAGTTCACCTTTTTTTTTCTTTTCTTTTTTCTAAATTCCAGCTCCCTTATGTACTAATACAGCAGCAATAGTGCAACACACTTCTTTTGCAGCAATAAAAAAGCTTTGTATTTACCTTACACAGCCCTTACCTCAGAGTCAGTGCTTGTTGTATAAAAATGTCTCCATTACTTCCTGGACAGACCTTAGGATGTGATATAGGAAGGAGTTCAACAGTTGACCTCATAACACACAACCTGCATCATCTACCCTCCTACTCCAGGAGATCACTACTACCCACCTCTGCAGGTGCAGGCTTTACATTTTTTTTTTTTTTTCCGTTTTTTTTTTTTTGATCACTTCTGTTGCTTTTACATCCCTCGT
Organism: Glandirana rugosa; assembly: GCA_018402905.1. Classification (NCBI taxonomy): domain Eukaryota; kingdom Metazoa; phylum Chordata; class Amphibia; order Anura; family Ranidae; genus Glandirana; species Glandirana rugosa. The sequence goes on from BLSH010510280.1 coordinate 49,767, forward strand.
AACAGCAATAGTCAGTGACAGGTACTGTTTATGAACAGTCCTAAAAGCATCCAATCACCTTTTGAAAATTGCGCTGTTTACATCTGGGAATCCGGAAGTGATATTGCTTCCTGTTTCCCGTAACATAGAGATCATCAGGGACCTTCCCATCCTCCATGATGTCTGTGGTAAGCCTGCGGAATCGCCGGCTTTCATTATGTGCTTGCCGTTGGGATGGGAGAGCCCTGGAAAAGCAATCTGATTGGCCGCTCAGATGGCACTTACAAAAAAGCTGGCCGCTGATCACTGATTGCATCAGTGGTGGTCGCTCCATTAGGGGTGCATGGATTTCAATGTTTTTTGGGGGTTTTTTAAGCACATGATTAGAGCCTGAGGCTCTAATTAGCTCCAAAAAAGGGTGGACTCGGGGCGCTGCACCCTGAGCCCACCCAATTGTGTCACATTAGCGAATTCATATTCGTTAATGTCGTCCTGCTTCTCCTCCCGGCCAATCAGGAAGCGTGTCCTGAGACCCGATTGGCCAGACTTCCTGTTCGGTCTGGAAGAAAAACAACACCTGTTCGGCCGGGAGGACAAGTAACAGCTCTTCCCTTGGCAAGCTGGAGCGAGGAGCAGTATGTGGAGGGGCAGAGGGGAGGCAACAGCCGCTTTAAGCTTCCAGGAGCCCTACCCCGGATCCAGCACCACCTCGTCATCGGCCACTGATCGCCGCCTTCCCATTCTTCTCCCCCGGGGGGGGGGGTTGTGGGCGGTAGTGTGAGTGAGGGGGCCAGGTTTGTTTGCCCCACTCCCAAAATATTGAGCAACAGCCACCACTGGATTGCATGTAAAAAAATGTGCACCTGCAGAGGTGGGTGGTAGTGATCTCCTGGAGTAGGAGGGTAGATGATGCAGGTTGTGTGTTATGAGGTCAGCTGGTGAACTCCTTCCTATATCACATCCTAAGGTCTGTCCAGAAAGTAATGAAAATGTTTTTATATACAAGAGAAAAAAGGTGCAGCGCTCACAGCAGGGAACGGAAATTCTCAGACTTGGAGTCCGATTGTCGGTGCTCTTACTCAGAGTGTCCTCCACCCACTTGTAGTCACCATACCAAAACCAGAGCCGGAAACTTTGTTATATGTTTTTACAAGAGTTCTTTATCCCTATGTTGAACTTATACTTTCTATTGCGATCCTTTGGGTTGTAGACGACTGTGTGGTATAATAGTTGGATCTCTTCATTTCTGTTATGTTCCATCTGTGTTGTGGGCCTTACTTTTTGACCTCAGGATTTACCTACAATTTGTGTCCTTTTTCAGAAAAACTTTCAACATATGCAAACAAAGGGACAAATGAGGAGGAAAGAGGGACTGTGTTCCAATTCAGGGACAGTTGGGAGCTATGCCCTCCCCTACTCTATTCAAAATGAAAAATACAATTTTGTTATATTTTAATGGGGAGCCCAGGAAACACTGGAGCACAAAGCTGGCAACAAGGAAATATCCAGAGGACTTCAGGTTAATGTACAAAGTTCAAGTACTGTACAAGGCATTGGACTGGCACACCTTCCATGGGATTGAATGGAGGCTGTGACATAGGGTGCATACTGTTGGGAAGATTGCTGAACATTTCAGGCAAAGGTGTTGTAACACCAGGCAGGCCACGAAGTAAACATTTCAAAATAGTGAGGTAATGTAAATAGTATGGTGTAATAAAAGGTATAAATAGTATATTTGAAAAGTAGAACAGATTTCTCTATAACACCCTTCTCCTCTATAGGATAATTTATTTTCTGGAATCTGCAAATTAAATGAATAATATTAATGACCTCATCACATTGCTGGTCAGTGAATGAGTTCCAGCTTTTGTTATTAGTTTGTGTAGAAGTGGCTTCTGTGCATTGGTGACCAATGGGAGCAGGGCTGCTGATAAGGCAGTAAAACCTGTACTGCTGTACTGGGCCTGGCCCCCAATCCCTTGATGAGCAAATATAGACTTCTCCAATGCAGAGGGTCATAGGTGGTCCGCAGTGGCAGCTCTCATAAAGTATTAAAGGAAAACTGATACAGTGCTGAATCGTTTAAAATACCTTTATTATAAAAACAGCTAAAAAAACTCACATTTTTCTATGCACAGTTGCCTGGTGCACTCAGATGACACACATTTTATGAGTGTGCAGTCCCTTTTAGGATCACTCGTGTGGTCGCAGCAGCAGCCAGCTGGCAGTACACAGAACCTTCTTGCTTAGGCATGCTGACGTCACATGATGGGGCGGTGATGTCACAAGGGGGTGGGGCCTCTGGATGACATCAGTGGGTGGCCCCACCCCATGCCAATATAAGTCATTTCACAGAGCAGAGCCAGCATTACATCGGGAGATCACGTAGAGTCAACATCAGAAGAAGAACAGAGGGAGAAGACATTGGAGAAAACCAGACAAAAAGCAAGAAGACAGAAGACCCGGCAAACGAGCGAGAAGACAGAAGACCCGGCAGAAGAGGGAGAAGAGAAGACAGCACAGAGAAGAGAAGAACCGGAGAGGGAGAAGACCCCATACTCATTTACATGGGGGTCCCCTTTTTAAAGGGGGCTTCCAGATTATTATAAGCTCCCGCCCGTAGACCCGACAACCACCGGCCAGGGTTTTCGGGAAGAGGCCCTTGTCTTCATCAATATGCCCTCAACCCACCCCCCATGTTATGGTATGGTCCGGGGGGGGCGATCGCTCGTCCCCCCCTTTCCAGACCTGCCAGGCTGCGTGCTCAGATAAGGGTCTAGTATGGATTTTGGGGGGATCCCACGCCACTTTTATTGGTGTGGGGGGTCCCCCTTAAAATCCATACCAGACTGAAGAGTCTGGTATCTCTTGGGGGGAACCCCACGCAAAGTTTTTTTTTTCATTTTTGCGTGGGATTCCCCTTCAAGATCCTCAGCACACAAGTCGCACCGCAAGTCGGATCATCGTGATCCTCAAAAACGTATAAAAAAAACACCCAGACAGACCAATAATTAATTAGTGCACAGGGTGGTTCAAAATCAGAACCGTATCCCTATGCTGAGGTCCCCACCTAAATTAACAGGTGTGGTTCCTTAAGGTCATACATAAACAAAAAATAAAAAATGGGGATTAAAGATCACCAAGAAACCTTATAAAGGAACACCATGGACTTAAAAAATCAACTTTTTTATTGAATATGGTTAAAATGAATTAGTGTGAAAAACTACCACTGATGCAAACATTAAAAATGACAATGTTGTCAAACAACTCAGAGACCTGCCAGCAGCACACCTCATACAACCACCACATACAGTCCACACTGCAATAAGTCTATGAGGATACACGGGCTCTTCCACAGTCAGTGGGATAAGCAAGGATGAGATTATTCAAATGATAAAACCACTCAATCCACAGAGACCAAAACCCTGGAACAGAGGCGGCACTCTAATTAGGCAAATTAGGCGGTTGCCTAAGGCCTCGCACTCACAGGGGCCTCGCAACTGCCTAATTTGAAGCTGACACCAGCACCGAGATAGCGAGTACTGACACCAGCACTTTAAAGCTCTTAATATATGCAATTTATAAAGTTAATTTTTTTATCGCTTGAAGTATTTTTCCCATTATGGGCGTTTGTAGGGCCTCATGCCTAGGTTTTGCCTAAGGCCTCACAAAGCCTAGAGCCGCCTGTGCCCTAAAAATCATCTAATCAAAGTGCCACTGAAGCTGAATGTTCAATTAAATCGCAATGAGGGTAATGCAGTCTGGGTGGGGAGATAAGGACGGGATGGAAATGGGAGTAGCTGGCTCTACATTAATAGGGTCTATGGATAAACAGCAGAACCAGCCACATAAGTTGGTGTAAGTCAACCACACAACAGGAGATTTGCAGCCAGATGTCGCTGAATATATATAAACTGTTGAGGATTCAACACATAAGTCCCATATAGCATTCACTGGGCAGCATGTAGCTGTTGTACATCAGTATGCTCACTACCTCCTGTCCCACTGAAGGGGGGGGTTGTTGCACATCCTCATGCTGTGTGCAGTCCATGCTTGCCAGCTTTTATTTCATAGTCCAGTAGCCCAGAGAGATTGAAGTCCTGCAAAGCCAGCCTGCTTCCCAATAGTTGTGCAGGGTGGGTCAGGCAGGGTCAAATGAGTTGTGTGAATCATCATGATCTAACTTCTGGTGTGACTTCTATTTCCCATCAGGGAACCATTGATTTTGAATAGAGACAGAGAAATGTGGCTAAAAGCTAGCGCGGAAAAAACGAGCATTGACGCCAATGCAAAATGCTGATAAAATTGCGTTTTTATCACAGCTTTTTTCCTGGCGTCGGTACTAGCTTTACAGCTCGTTTTCCATAATGCCCATGTGCATGAGGTCTAAGAGCCGGTTCACACTGAGGCGACTTGTCAGGCGACTCAAGTCGCCTGACAAGTCGTCCCCATTCAGTGCAATGGAACCGTACTAATAGGAGAGACTCAGGTCACTCCGACTTAGAAAAAGGTTCCTGCACTATTTTTGGGGCGACCTCAGCGCGACTTGCATTGACTTCTATGTAAAGAAGTCTCCTTGCAAGCCGTGCTGAGGTCGCCTCGAGTGGGGCGACTTGCTTTGCCCTGCAAGTCGCGCCGCTCTAGTGTGAACCGGCTCTAAGAGTTGTTTAAATTATTCACATACTTACCGCTCCAACAGTAAAGAAACCTTTATGCAGTTTAATCACTTCCCTACTGGGCACTTTCACCCCCAGGTCAATTTTCAGCTCTCAGTGATGTCCCATTTTGAATGACAATTGCGTGGCCATGCAAAACTGTACTAATAAGAAATGTTTATATTATTTTCACACAAAGAGAGCTTTCCTTTGGTGGTATTTAAACACCACTGGGTTTTTTATTTTTTACTAAACAAATGAAAAAAGACCAAAAATGTCTTTCTTGGTTTCTGTTATAAAATTTTGCAAACGTGTAATTTTTCTCCTTCACTGATGTGCACTGATGAGGCTGCACTAATGAGCACTGATAGGCAGCACTGATGGGCACTGATAGGCAGCACTGATGAGCACTGATAGGCAACACTGATGGGCACTGATAGGCTGCACTGATGTGGAGGCACTGTTGAGGCGGCACTGATATGCAGCACTGATGGGCACTGATAGGCAGCACCGATGGGTACTGTTGAAGCTGCACTGATAATCAGGACACTGATAATCATTGCCCTGATTATGAGTGTAGATGTCCCCTTTCACACTTGCTGGTTATCGGCTCACCTCTCCTCATACTGTGACAGCGCGTGGAAAGGAATTCTGATGGCAAGTGTGTTTACAATGGGATCAGTGGTAATTGGACACAGCTGATCATGTGGTAGAGGGCTGCTGTGATTGGCCCTTTACCCTGATCTGTGATCTGCTGTGTCTGAAGGGAGGACAATAATAGATGCCCTCTCAGAACTGGACAACCATGCTGTAGCCATCATTTGGCTATAGTGTGGTCGGCAAGTGGTTGACGTTGAACCACTTCTCCTCAAATTTGATTAAATGGTCTTCTTAAAAAGAAACTGCAGTCTGCTCACATAATTTGTAATAAAAACATATTTCTCCTACGTTCACTGACAGACGCAGCTCTTCATGACTTTGTGGGTTTTATGTTCGTCCTACCAGGAGTTAACTAGGCAGGGAAAAGAAATCAGCTGGCCCCTCCCCTGGGGGCCGTCCTCTTTTCCTACATTAAAACCCCCCTCCCAGAGGAGCTCTCCAGTTTCAATGCCTAGT
>BLSH010510280.1:68678-82012 GCA_018402905.1 Glandirana rugosa
GTACACAAATTTCTTTGACAGTATCCTTTTTGTTTTGACGGACTCTATATTTCACATCCCGTGGATCTTCACATACATTTATAGTCGTTGCCGAAAGATTTTGGTGAACAGTATCGGTTGACGACTTTAAGGACTATTACGGTTTCGAAGGGATGGAAAAGGACGGACCCCCTTGGACCTTCGCTCGAGGTTGTGATGTGCAATCAGAAGTGCCAATTAAATTGGTTGTCCAGTGTAAAGAAGTTCAACAGGTTGTGAGTGACCCCATTAGTTAGAATCAAATATCGACACTAAGAGTTTCACACAGAGCACGGGAAAGGGAATAACCACAAGTGGTTTTAGAAAGCCGTTGCTGATATTTACATACACTTCTAGGTGCCCTACACTTTATATCTCAGGCAGTTTTGTTTTTCCTATGACAGTTTCTTTAAACACATGAGAACGGTCAATCGCCTTGTGCTTTGTTTCTACATGGAACATAGTTTTTACCCGGAATAAGTAAAAAAAATGTACGTTTGCAGTGTACTCCCCCTGTGTTGCAAGGGTTAAATGGTCCTTATGTCAGGGTATTCCTAAAAAAGGAGTAAATACATTACTTACCTTATTCTGCACTCCAGCAGTTTCCCTCCAGCCGTGCAACTGGTGCCCCAGCAGCCATCCTCTCTAAGGCATTCTCTGCTATGGTTTCACACTTGACCACATCATGTGCAATGCAAGGTTACTAGTCCTGCATTGTATGTGATAACACTAATGCCTCGTACACACGGGTCAACGATCGTATACAACAGGTCGTATGAACGACCATTGTATGCTAAATCGACCGTTAGTATGCGCGATTAGAACAGCCTACGTATGACGGTCATACAACAGAAGTTGTATGAGCAGACTAGAAAACATTGGTAGTACGACAAGCGGTCGTACGACTGTTGTACCGTGTGTACAGAGAAGTTGGTCCAAACCATAACCCGTCACTACATTCGGCTTGGTCGTACGATCGTTTTGTGCATGTCAGTACGTGAGATACCACAGCCAACATACGATTTGGGCCGCTCAGTCTTACGATCGTTTTGTGCATGTCAGTACGTGAGATACAACAGCCAGCATACGATTTGGGCTGTTTGGTCATACGATTGTTGAACCGTGTGTACGAGGCTTAAGAGACTGCCCACAGTTTGAGACTTTGGGGAGAAGAGGACAGCTCCGGAGCTTGCCATAGTTAGGGTTAGGGTAAGTAACAATGCTTGTCCCTATACCTCCTAGACAGGGGGTGGGAAATTCATTTTTCAAAGGGGGCTACATGAAAAACTTAGACTGTTAACTTAAACTGATTGTAAACGATCACCTTGTAAAACAACCCATTCAGTTTAAAATAGAAATGAAAGGCAAAACATTTTTGTATAGCTATAAAAATATATATAAGTATACCTTTTTTATAAGTGATCACATTCCCTCTGTTCTCAGCTCCATAAGAGCTGGGGGAGGAGGAGAAGCAGCAGCACACTGAGCTTGCCAGTGAATGGCTGTGGAATGGGGGCGTGTTAGGACAAGTCTGATCATTGGAGGAGATGACACTGAATTCACAGATTAGCTAGAGAACCAACCACATTGTGCTCTAATGCTTAGTAAGGTCAGTTTTTAATAGGAAAGCAAGGGGCTAGCGGGAACACCAGGGATTTCACATAAAGAAAGCAATACAAAGAAAATAGGAAACGTTCTCATACAAGTACATGGAACAGCAGGCACATATCAGGGATATGAAATGATGGGGTAACAAATGCTTTAATTCTGCTCAATATTGATTTTCTACCTGGAAAGGCCCATAAGTATGTAAACACATTAGAAAAAAACAAGCACCTAGTGCTAGGAATAATAAGTGCGAAATAGGTAATGAAATATGTCTCTTTCAGGCAGGCAGTCAGGAGGTGGTAAAAACAGGTGGCTGGGTCGCACTTTTACCAACAACCAGAAATGTCTAACAACACCTGGACAGGGCAATTCACATGCCACAGCAGCAGCATTTTTAACTCAGGGTGCAGAGTTTGACAAGCGGCACTGCTTGCCAGACTTGCATATTGAGTTCATTGGGACCACACCACAGCTGCATTCAATGAATGCAATTGTGGTGCAGTAATTAATTTAGGTGGTGAGAAGCAGTGTTAAGTTAGACATCAAATTTCCATTTATTTTTAGTTATAGTCTTTTGACTAAAATGCCATTTTAGTTTTAGTCATATTTTAGTCATCGGAATTGTTCTAGTTTTAGTCATATTTTAGTCGACTAAAATCTCCAGTACACTTTAGTCGTCTAAAAATCGAATGCTAAAGCATTATTTAAGCATTGCTTTAGAATTACCAAAGTCATTATATACTCCTGGAGAAAAAAATTAATAAGATGTTATTATTTATGGTATTAAGGTGGTTTAGCCGTTGTGATATGTAACGTCTTTATAAATAAAACCACGTTTCATAAAGGAATATATTGATTTTATACAAGCAGAAGTACAACTTGAAAATGTATAAAAGAGAAAAAAAAGACCCTGTAAACTCTATTGGCTGTAATGCCATTGCGCATATTACCTGAATATATTACCAACATTAAATATTAAGAAAAAAATAAGAAAAGCCTTTTTCTTTTTTTCTTTCAGCAACTTAGTAGATGTCCCATGCATATTCTTATGTGGTAGTGCAGTGTTAATTTTGACATCAAATTTAAATTTTGCTTTAGTCATAGTTTTTTCACTAAAATGCCGTTTTAGTTTTAGTCGTTTTTTAGTCATCTCAATTGTTTTAGTTTTAGTCACATTTAGTCGACTAAAACAGTATTCATTTAGTTGACGAAATTAAAGCGGTTGTATACCCATTCTTATAACTTTTCTCTAAATTAATAATAGCAGGCTATGTTATTTATTGTGATTTGTTATTCTGCTCTTACCGGCTTCCTTTCCGAGTAATCTTTGTTTGTCTTTCGTTCATTGACAGACACAGCGCTCCATTATTCATAACCATAGGGTTATACCCCCCCTACAGAAGTAGGACACTAGACAGAAAAAAGACTTGGCTACGTCTATGGGCAGTCCTAGGTGGTATACACCCCCCTCTCTGCTATAGGCCTTCAGTTTTTTTCTGCCTAGTCAGGAGTAAGGACCTAGTTCCCTGCTGGGATCTCTAGTCCTGGCAATTTTTTGTTTGTTATTTTCTTTTATCCTGGATTTTTTCCGGTGAGATCAACAAACAACTGCCAGACTGGTCAGTAAGTATCCAGTGGTTTCCCTAATTCTGGCCAGCTAGCGCGTGCAGACTGCAGCTACATGCTAGGTCGGCCACAACATAGCCCCACTGGACATGGGCTGGCCCTGTGAGTTAAATGACCTGGTCTCGGCCCGAGTAGCAATGTTCCTCATGGCCAGCAGGCCCCCCACTTTGGTGGCGAGGAGGATCTGTCTGGGAGTGTTACCCACACACTTTTTCTGGATCGGTAAGCAGTAGGCCCCCACCTCTCATTCACTGGATGGGGTGTGGGGCACGGGTACTCCCTGGGGTGGTTGGTCCCTCAGGGGTTTTTCTCCACCCCCAACCCCCTCACCTCTTCCCGGCTGAGGTCTTTTGGACACTGCCCCCCCCTCGGAGTTGTTACTGGGGGGTGCTCCCATTGGGCCCACCTGGTGACTTGGTTGGGCCCAGGAGATAGCTGACCAGATGTCCGCGATTGGGGCCTCCTGCGGGACCCTCCTGTAATTTAGGCAGCGGCTTTGTGTCCTACCAACCGGGGGCGGCCCCAGGGTGGGCGGTGGAGGCTGCCACTTTCTGTTTCCGCAGCTCAGATCGGTCCAGTTCACCACCAGGCCATGCACTCGTGGCAGGCGGCCGAAAGTTTAGGCCGCGGTTTTTGTGGCCTACTAGGCTGCGGCCTACTAGGCTGCGGCCTACTAGGCGCGGCTTTTGCGGCCTACTAGGCCTCATGGCTGCCTTCTATCAGAGGGCAGCACTATGTGGGATTTGAGAGCGACCCCTTTTGGGAGGTCCTTTAGGTGGGCCCTCCGTGAGTGCCCCCTGTGCAGGGTCTTGGTTGGTGCCCCCTGTGTGGGGTCTCAGCCAGTGCCCCCTGTGAGGGGTCTTGGTCGGTGTCCCTTGTGAGAGGCCTGGGTCGGCGTCCCCTGTGAGGGTCCTTGGTTGGTGCCCCCCTAGAGGGGCCTCAGCCTGTGCCCCCTGTGCGGGGCCTTGGTCAGCGCCTCAGTGGCGTCCCCTGTGCGGGGCCTTTGGTCGGCGCCCCCTCTGATGGGGCTCGGCCTATGCCCCCTGGAGGGGCCTCGGCCTGTGCCCCCTGTGCGAGGCCTTGGCCGGCGCCTCCTGTGAGGGGCCTCAGCCTGTGCCCCCCTGTGTGGGGCCTCAGTCGGGTATCCCCTGTGTGGAGCCCCATGTGTGGACCTCGGAGGTGGCGCTTATATAGACTAGTACATGGCTCCCCCCGTCCTCCCCTGCCTTCTGTCTCGAATTATCCTATATCTCTGTCACCACAGTCGTGGCCCACCTTGCGGGTTGGTAACCATGCTCCCTGTCCTGTCAGATAGTGAGGATGATTCCTCCACAACTGAAGTTGCACACGAGAAGGCACTGGTTGTCACACTTATTACATCTGTGCGGGAAACGTTAAATATGGGGGAAGCAGCTGTGGCTGCAGCAGAGGGCCGGTCCCCTTTGGCACACATGAGCCATCTTGCATGGTGAAAGCGTTCCCATCTCCCCCCAATTTTGCCAAATTAGTGTCCTAAGCACCCCTTTGTGTTTCCAAAGACGCTCACGGTGGGGTACCCCTTTGTGGTGTCCTTCCTTAAGAAGTGGACTGTTCCACCAGTAGTGGATCACCCTGTCTCTTGGTTGCAGAACCATGATTCTGGTAGGGGAGTATCCGGCATTTAAAGATCCGGCAGACATACCTGGAGGGGGAGCAGAATCCCCCTGCTTTTGCTGAATTGGCGGACCTGTTGGTCTAGGGGCTGCGGTTTGTCTGCTATGCCTCTTGGATGCAGTTCTCCTAATTTCTGAGCTCTCTGTTTCCACAGTGGTGCTTAGACATGTATCGTGGCTTAAGTGTTGGTCTGCGGACTTGGTTTTTAAAGGCCACTGTTGGTTTGGGGGTACCCTGGATGACATCATTACGTGTCTCACGGGGGGGGGGGGTACATCTCTTCCACAGTCTGAAAGGGAAAAGAGCCTCGTCGCAGATGCGGTCCTCCTTTCACGGCGCATAGTTTTTTCGTTCTTCAGGATCCACTGAGAGGGGTTCAAAACCTTTCAAACCCCAATGTGCGTCTGTCACTGGACTGTTTGCAGTTCTCCTCGTGGGGCTGTACAAGCTCTGTTACTTCAGGGTGTGATTGTCCCGGTTCCTGTGTCGGAATGGAGGGGGTTTTCTTCAAACCTGTTCCAAAAGATGGAGGGCTTGGTACATTAAATTCTGGACCTCAAGGCCCTGACCTGCTTTGTGTAGGTGAAGTAATTCAGAATGTAGTCCATCTGCACGGTGGTGACGTCCCCTCCGCATGGGGGCTTTTGGGCTTTTATTTGACATCACGAATGCTTGCTTACACATTCCACTATGTGCCAACCCCAACACTCCCTCCGTTTTGCTGTGAGAGAAAAGTATTGTCAACTCGTGGTGTTGCCCTTTGGTTTCGCCGCCGCTCCTCTGGTTCACAAGGTGATAAGAACGCTGAGGGCAACAGCTGACTTTATCTATAAAATAGAAGGCTACCCAGTAAGTATAGGGATTTCCCCTATTGCCAAACCTCTATGTAATGCCATTTGGTTAGTAAGCCCTCATGGTATTTGTCCTCCCTCCTCTCTTATAATGGAAGAGGGGGGCTAAATTACAACATGGATAGTCATGCTGAGTAGGGGCATAGGCTGTATGCTACCGCTACAGATGGCTAGATTAAAGGACATATAGGTAATTTATATTTTTGTCTCTTCTTACTTAGAGTCAAAAGCACCTAACCATCCAAAACAGGATCTCTGCGTGACGTGTGTCATCTTCCTTCTCTCCCCCGCTCTACTCTACCTGTGAGGCGTCTGTCTATGGGGACGGCTGATCAGCTTATGGTGTCTATGCAGAAAGTAAGGGCAAGGAATAGTATAAGGGAAATTATTATAGGAAGGAATAAGAAATAATTAAAACAATAATGATATAAATTATGTGACTTTTGTTACTAGAGGATGAATAGCATTTAGTTAATACAAGACTAATAACCTTCCTATGGAAAGTACTACATATTAACAATAGTAATTATAAACAGAATAAGTATGGAACATGATATAAATATATTATTGTTATCTTATCAGTATATCCTCCCATGCTCGCCCCGGGTAACATCAGACTGTAGGCCTTGGTGAACCTGGTTGGATTTACAGGTAGGCCCTAGGAGTGATGCTGGTTATACGTGTGCGGCTAATAACAATGTATATGATATAGAATCCAGTATGTGATAATTATATTAGGAATGAAATTAATGCTTGTTGTTCATTTTAGTATACAGTTGATATCGTGCATTCTCCTGAGGAAGCGGGTAAACCGCGAAACATGTCGGGAAGCACTGGTGAAATGACTGTGAGAAAATAAATTCTACTGTAGTCCATCATATGGGATGGAGATGCATTAATGTGATTTTAAAGATTATTGTTGTATTTTTGTACCCAATAAATATTTTTCCTTTTTTTATATATTTGAGAAGTTTGTGAGTCTATTACGGTACCATGAAAATCCCACAGCCCCTCTTCCTCTTGTTTGGTTTGTCTCATTCTCACTAACGGGACAATATGGTTCTGGTTCACAAGGTGTTGGCCCCAGTTGTGGCATGGTTACGTCAGTGGGGGTTTGCGGTCCTGGGCTACCTGGACGATCTTATTCTGCGAGCGGAGTGCTTGACTACCCCAAGGGGCGACGTAGCTCCTATACAGACCTTGACAGATTTCAGTTGGCTTCTATACTACCTGAAGTCTGCTCTGGCCCATTCCAGAACATTGGAATGTCTGGGCCTTCCCCCAGGCTTCAGTTCTGGTCGGAGTGTTTCTTCCTCTGGATAAACTCCAGGTGTTGCTTGCTATGTTTCATCTACTGTTGTAGACCTGCATGTGGTTGTTGGGCTTGATGGTATCTACCTTCAAGCATTTCCATTGCACGGTTCCATACAAGCTCCCTTCAGGGGAGATCCTGGTGTAATGGGACAAGTGCCCAAGGTCTCTGGACAATCAGATTGGGCTAAGTCAGGAAACCAGGGGTTTCCTAGTCTGGTGGCTTCGCTCTCCGGTTCTTTGGCAGGGCAAATCCTTTCTCCCCTTGTATTGACAGTGGTCACCACCAATGCCAGTCTGTCCTGGTGGGGAGGTGTCCTGGGACTGAGCCCTGTCTGCTCAGAGTCACTGGACACTGGAGACATCCAGACTACTGATCAATATCCTGCAACTTCGAGCGATCAGACTTTGTCTGGATCATGTACAGATAGACTTTGGGGGTTCCTGGTACGAAACCAGTCGTTCAATGCAACGGCGGTAGCCTAGGTCAATCACCAGGGCAGAATGAATAGAGTGTTGGCAGCCCTGGCAGTAGCTGGAATTCTCCAGTGGGCAGAACGTTGTTCCGGCCCTCTCCTACGTACGCTTTCCGGGAGTGGAATACTGGCAGGCAGATGCCTCAGTCGGCTGGTGTTGGGCCACAGGGTGGGCCCTTTACCGTACTGTGTTCCATCGGATATGTCTCCAATTGGGCACTTCTAAAGTGGATCTGTTTGCGTCCCGGATCAACAGAACGGATCCTCTGGTGGGCACTTCAAATGCTCTGGTGGCCCACAGGGCCAGTATCATTTGATCTTCGCCTTTCCTTCTTTCCAGCTTTTGCTGTGGCTTTTGCGCAGGTTGCTGACGCTCCTTGACGATTGCTTATCAGGGAGGATCTACTGTCCCAAGGGCCGTTCGTCCATCCTGCTTTACAGTTGCTGTTTTTTTGATGGCCTGGCTGTGATGAGCTAGGTGCTGAAGTTCCGACACTACTGAAGGCTAGGGAGTCTACCTCTAGAAAAATCTACCACCGGATTTGGAAAGCGTTTATATACTGGTGTGAGTCGGGGGCACTCACCTTCGTTCTTTCTCGGTGGTTCAGATTCTGCCCTTCCTTCACGGGCAGTTGAGCAGTAATGGGCCTGAGTACCAAATCAAGGGCCAGGTGTCAGCCTTGGAAGTCTTTTTCAGCGCCCCCCTGGTCTCGCACTCCCTGGTGCGTACCTATATTCAAGGGGCTCGACGTCTGTCTCCACCAGTGTGGTCTCTTCTACTGCTGTGGGATCTGGACTTGGTGCTTTCGGTTTTACTGAAGCCTCTGTTAATAGAGATTCAGGAGAGTCCCCTGCTTTCTCTGTCTCAGTAGTTGGCCTTTGTTGGTGGCTATCACCTCTGCTTGCAGGGTGTCGATGCTGGTGGTGTTATCTTGTCGTACACTTTACCCGGGGTTCCACAAGGATATGGGGTTCTTTGCCTTGTCCACTGTTCCTTCCTCTGATTTCCTTTTGAATAAGGACATTGTGTTGCCTTCTCTGTATCCCTGGTCAACATATCCTAAGGAATTTGCCTTCCATGTCCTGGGTGTGGTTCAGGTGATTCGGGTGTATTTGGCAGCCACTGAGTCTTTTCGGAGGTTAGACTCACTGTTTGTGATCGCGGACAGGCCAATAAAGGGGCTGTCTGCTTCGTTTGTGACCATTTCTGGATGGATCAGACAGATGTTGCCTCTGACCTATTCTGTCAGGGGTGGGGTTCCTCCTTTTCCCCGTTATGGCGCACTCTACTCGGGCGCTTGGTGTTTCCTGGGCCTTTTGTCATCAGGCGTCAGTTGCGCAAATTTGCGAGGCGTCCACTTGGTCGTCGGTGTACACTTTCACAACATTCTACGAAGTGGATGTGCTGGCATCTGTGGATGCTTCTTTTGGCTGCAAGGCTTTGCAGGCTGCTGTTTAGAGGGTCTATTCCCTCTTGAGGGTGTATTGTTCAGGTTGGGATCCAGTTCTTCTATGTTGAGCTCCTGTTACCTGGTTGGCTCTTGTGTTAGCCTTGGGATTTGTCGTTATCCCACCCCTCATGTTTGGCACTGCTTTGGGACGTCTCTATGGTTATGCACAATGGAGCGCTGTGTCTGTCAATGAACGAAAGAGAAAATGGGATTTTTGACTTACCATAAAATCCAGTTCTCTGAGTTTGTTGACAGACACAGCACCCACCCCTCTAAGGAGTTTATAATACTTCTGACACTGCTTGTTTCTAAACTGAAGGCCTATCGCAGAGAGGGGGGTGTATACCACCTAGGACTGCCCATAGGGGTAGCCAAGTCTTTTTTGTGCCCAGTGTCCTACTCCTGTAGGGGGCGGTATAGCCCTATGGTTATGAATAATGTAGCTCTGTGTCTGTCAATGAACTCAGAGAAATGGATTTTACAGTAAGTCAAAAATCCCATTTTTTCTTTTAAATGGCATCACCCGCGCATGCGCAGTTAGCCATAATTTTCCGGCAAGGTTATGCTGGCGGAAAAAATGCTGGATCTATGCTGGAACTGCGTCATTTCTCACTGTTGTCGTCAGCCCCAAGATCCCGCGAGACTTCTTCCTACTCCTTCCTCATTGAGGCTTGGATAAGGCGAATAGTGAGAATTGCATGGGATTACAGCAAGGGAAACATTTTGAGGGCGGAAATAAGGTACTGCGCATACGTGAAAGACCTCAGTTGTTATGGCGGCGGCTAGGGACAAGCAGGAGCGTTTCACAATCTCTTCATTTGGAAAAGTAAGAACGATTTTGAAGCATACCATTAGCAGGTTTTTAAATGCAAATAATTAGCTTGTTTGATATAATGATTAAATGTAGTATCAATGACAGATTTTACTACCACTTTAACACTGGTGAGGAGGCGATATAACACCTCTTCACTGCCTGTCAAATGTCCTCTAAAAAAGCACTGTGACTGGAAGGAGAAAGCCTGAGATGGGTACAGCAGGATTTCTGCAGATCCTGATATGTAGGAAACACCAGGGAGGACGGCACATGGACACCCAAGGATTTCAGCAGGGTGACAGCTAGAAGCTGGATACACCTGGGGACGCTTCTCGATTGAGGACAACAGGGGGTTCCCCTCGTTTTTGTTCCCTCTCCTCCTTTTTGTCCGCCCCCCTCCCCCCTCTTGTTAGGTGATGGTCATGGGAGTAGTGTGGCTTTCTACAAGATGTTCATCACTAGGCCCCTGTTGACTTTTCACATCTGTTTTGCGACCATTTGTCAGTGGGGACCTCTGTGGGGTATACTTCTGGATGAGGGGCTGTGCCTCCGATCACACCATACCAGGCAGTGACATTAAGCTCCAGTCTTAACAGTTGCATTTTTGGACCATCAGGCCATTTGCTCTTGGTGATAAGTTGTTGAACGTATATTCTCCTGTATAATACCCCTGATGAAAGGCGTGGACCTGAAACGCGTCGGGACCAAAGACTATTTTTGGAATATTGGAGAGAATTTGGACAATATATTAACACTTATGCACTTCTGAGCTGTCTGTAATGATTATGCAATTTGTTCTTATCTTATCTTTGTAGCTCACTACTTTGCGAGTGACACTATTTTAACAATGCTTTAATAAATAATTGTTTTTACATAATTTTGGTAGTATTAATGTTGTTTAAAATCCCATACTAGGGGGAATTCCATTTTTTTCCTGATCTGGAGGGAAGAACAGGTGCACGACTCCTTGGGGTCTGCAGGGTGCAGGCGCTAACACAGGAAGAACTTGGCTGGGTGGAAGAGTGGCGAGAGAGCATTGGGACGTCTCCTAGGCAATGCTCTCCCACCAGACCTGAGCCTTTCCACTGTACCAATCAGCTCCTCAGACTCTCTCCTTCCAGTTTTTGCAGCTATCTAGAGACATCTGTCAGCAGTTTCTCTCAGTGAGGATGCTGACCAGCTCAGAGAGGCATGCTGGCTGTGGAGGCATTGAGGGCCAGATAGGCACAGCCAGATGTGGCCCTGGGGCTGCAAATTGCCCGAGTCTGCCCTAGACATCACGAGCAGTTAACCTTTGCAGTGCAGGGTAGGCAGAGCGCTCCAAGGGCAGATTTTATTTTTCTAATTCCTGGAGTTGGGCATTAAGTAAGAAAAAAATCATTTGATGAATATAGTCGTTGTTAGTAAATAGGCAAAGTTGCGTTATACTAATAAATCGTCCTTCCGTGGTTATTTTCGGTGCATGGAATTCACTTGTCTGAACACGATTTTTGCTTACTGAAAAGTGCAACATACACATATAAATAGGCCTGTGACTCATATAATGGAAATGTTTCAGAATTACAAACAGCTTCAGCAAGTCGCACATTAAAGATAGGGAACTTACACTCAAGATGACCGTACTTAGAAATTATTTGGAAAAAGGAGGAACTGGTATCCCCCTTTAACCCACTATTATCCCCATTTATGATTATTATTATTATTATTATAATACAGGATTTATAAAGCGCCAACAGCACTATATAATATAAAGGGAGAAAATACAGTTGCAATATAATAAAAATACAAGAGGGTTAAGAGGGCCCTGTTCATAAGAGCTTACAATCTAATAGGGTGGGGCACTTGGTTATCTCTAGCTATTGCTATTTTGTTGGCTCATAAGAAAAAAGTCCTGACAACTCGCCGGTACCAGTCTCACTGACATATTCTTTTGCACTTCATATGGTGGAGATTATTGGACTGTGCTGAAAATATTTTTGTCATAGGAAAACAAACTTGTCACAATGCTAGCTTATTTTACTGATTTTACCATTTTTACCACTAAGAACAGGTACTTGTTATTTTATGTGGCCATCTTTCTGTTGCCTAGGAGTTGGCAGCCAAACATAGCATAGCATAACCGCATCCAATTCGCACTAGTGTGAACCCAGCCTTAACGTTTGTCTAAGCCAGTGGTTCTCAACTCATGTCCTCAGGACCCACTAACAGGCCAGATTTTAAGTATTACCCTTGGGGAGATGCAGACTAGAATACTGCAATCACTGAGCAGCAAATTATATCACCTGTGATGTATTTCAGTTATCCTGCAAACCTGGCCTGAAAAGCCTCGTACACACGGGACGACGATCGCATTCAACACGTCGTACTCACGACCGTTGCATGCGGAATCGATCGTTTGTGGGCGCGCTTTCAACAGTCGAACATACGACGGTCGTGCATGGGAGTTGTATGTGCAGACTACAAAACTTGGTCGTACCAACAAGCTCGCATATGATTGTTGTATCGTGTGTAGAGCAGTTGGGTACAACAAGTTGTATTGTGCTAAACACGCATGCGCCAAATCCACTTCAACTAACACGAAATTAGATGAAGGAGCCCAAAGGGTGACGCTACTTTCTCTTTATACGCTCGTTCGCGTCATCACGTTCGGCCGGCCGCAAGTTGTATGTACGACCGTCGGGTGCATGTCAGTATGCTATTTACATTATGCAACATACGATTCAACACGATCGTACGTGCGATCGTCGTCCCGTGTGTACGAGGCTTTAGTGGGTTCCAAGGACAGGAGTTGAGAACCACTGGTCTAAGCTCTCTAACTTTTTCCTTTCAGAGTGATAAAACAGGTGTTTTCAATGCAAAGTAGCATAGTTAGGGCTCTTTCACACGAGCAGATAGTTCGGGTCCACCTGTCAGTTTTTCAGGTGGACCCGAATGGACGCTCCATTGTCCTCTATGGAGCGACGGATGTCAGTGGTGACATGTCCGCTGACACCCGATCCGATTCGATCCGCCAAAAAACAGACGGATGGAAACCCCATTTTCCATCCGCCTGGCGGATCGGATAAACACGGACAGACGGTCCATGTTCATTCGATCCTCCATAGAGGAGAATGGAGCTGTGACAGGTCAGTCTCTGCATGGAGTGCAGAGACGGTCCTGTCATCCGCCGGCTCAGTGAGGATAAACGGATGGATCCCTGCTGAGCTGAGATTGGGCTCCACTCGTGTTAAAGGGGCCTAACTGTTGACCATCTGCAGTATGCTTTCTCACATTTCAAAAAAATTTCCAAGGACACTTTTTTTTTTGCTGTGTCCAGCAAACCCATGTAGGGTGTGCACTCAGGCTTGCACTTTTAACCAGTCCCAGATGTTCAGCCTCTCAGTCCGGTTTGTTTGGCGTGAGTCTGCTGGATCAGTTAAAGGATAAGATCACCTTTTTTCTAAATTCCAGCCCCCCCCCCCCATTTAGCTTCTTTTGCAAAAATATCAAAGTTTTCCATTAATTCTACAGACAATTACTCAGGGGT
>BLSH010510280.1:89202-112351 GCA_018402905.1 Glandirana rugosa
GAGAGGTAGTGACAAAAGAGAGGAGGTAACTCGTAAGATGTACGTGACGTTGTATTGAGTGACTGGTGAACACGACGAAGAGGTAAAATATAAGACACAAGACGACATGTCCCCTGACGTTCTCTGACTATGGTTCAGGTTAAGGCGATGAATGTGAAGAAAATATATTTTGTTTATGTATGGTTAAACGTGTGTTATCGTTGATGATGGGATGTGTAATAAAAATATCTACAGTTTGTGTTCTTCGACTGGTACACGGAATATAAAGATATAGGAAGATGAAAGATTGTGGAGGTTGTCGTCGTATACACTTGTCAAGAAAATAAATCATGTTCTACGGTGCGGTGGCCATTTGCAAATCGGTAATTTGCCTCTTTTTAACACGCTGCTGTTGGAGGTGTTAGAAAGTAGAAGGATATAGAAATATAAGGCACATGGTCAGCTTCTTGTGTTTGACATCTATAAAAATAATGTGTAGGGTAGTAGTTGCTATTGTGTGCAAATTGGTATGTATTTGTTTTATATAAAAGAAGTGTAAGTAGCGGAATTGGACTTGGTATCAGTCTCTTGCAGTCCCCTGTACAGCAGAACACAGAATATAAAATGGAGAAGCAGCACAAGTGGTCAGTGAGTTATGTTGCAGTGCATGTAGAATGCTCAATGGAGGAGAGAAAACAGTGATGGAGAGATTAAATTATCAGTCTTCTGCTTCTCCTTTTACTGTCCAGCCACAGACTGTGGGTGGAAAGACCTTTAAACATTACTAAAATTGCAGCAGAGAAAACTCAGCTCTCCTCCCATGCCAGACAGGGCTGTGTGGTGTGGCAGAGCTTTCTAAATCCATATACACACTGCTAGTTTATTTCCATTCAACCCAGTGGAGGAAAAAAAACAGACAGCTCAGGTCGAAGCCGCTGTACTAACAATCTGATGTTGGTACAGCAATCTCCCCTGCTCTTCTATTGTGTTCTGAAAGGCAGGGCTGCTCTTAGAAATTATGGGGCCCCATACAGCCTACCCAACGGGGCCCACTTCATCCCCACCCTCAACCCTACCCCTCAAAACAAATTGCAGGTTTGCCACTGTTTACATGCGTGCGGGACCAACATGCGCATTTGCAATTGCGCATGAACGTGGGGGAACGGGGGCTTTAAAAAAGTTTTAAATGTTATTATTTATTTTATTAAAACATTTTTACACTGTATCTTACATTGTTTATCTCTTTTAGTGCTATCAGAAGAGATGAACAACATCCCTTGTGATAGCATGGACCATGATAGGCCCTCTTTATGGAGAGATCTTGGCTCAATTAGACCCCATGTCTCTCTCCTCTGGCCTCTAAAGCATCTGATCAAACCAAGAACGGTTTGATCGGATGCTTGTTTAAAACAGTAATGGCTTGGTTACATGAAACAGAAACCAGAAGTAATGAAATCCTCCTTGCTTCTGGTTTCTGACATCACACAGTGGGAGGAAGAAAATCAGTTCCTCTCACTGTGTCCCAGGGACCGAATGCTGCTGGTCGCATTCTTACCAGGCTCCCTGACTGCCGCCTGCCACCTCACATCAGTCTTGGCACCTGAGGACGGGAGGTGGGAGCTCAGCGGAGCATCATTATATCCCTCTGCCAGAGAAGGCAGTGGGAGATGGCTGGCTGGGACTATATAGCAGCAGATCAATGCAGGACTATGGCGCTATGTACACATGCGCTCCGAAAATGAAGAAAAGTCCCTCCACTGCACTCACCTCCTGCACCCCTCTGTTGACCTGATGAGGCTGGGGAAAATGTAATTATAACCCCCATGCAAGTAAGAGTGTTGGAGAAGTTTAGAAAGTCCTAGTTTTTTTATCATACTGAAATTACTGTAATGCTGCCTGGGCCCCCTTGTGGAGCTGACGGGGCCAGGCCCAGTACAACAGGGCTAGTTGTACTGCCCTATCAGCGGCCCTGCTGACAGGGGGACCCCCCGCCACCAAAACACTCTTAATAGGTCATGCCCCTTTGACAGAAATCAGCCGCAGTACACATGGGCCAAATGTCAGCCGGTTTCTATTGAACTGGCTGATGCCGCCTGACTTTCGCCCCGTGTGTACAGGACTTAAATCTAGGGACTCAATGGACTGAAATATAAGTCCTTTTCTAGGGAAAGCAGCTCCTGAAAATGCATTTGATCTGTATATTTAGTCGTTTACTTAACCATTAAGTTCAGCCTTAAAAAGAGAAATATATGGGTGATCATTGCTGACCTTCTCTGAAAATGTTACCTGCATGCCTGTAAAGCTGATTGGATGGCTGTAGTATTTTCTGATTCACTGTCCTGGAATATGAATGCAGCAGTGGAAGCCAGAATAAAAATTGGAACTCGAATACATTGTTGCCTTCATTAGACCAAAAAGCATTGAAGGTGCCACATCCCAAGCTAATGTAGACAATCTGAACAACATGCGGAATGGGACTTTCAAGGTATCAAGCATTCAATCACAAAAATTATACATAAAAGAATAATTTTATTAATACAGACTATTAAACACAGAACCAAAAAGATCCAGTGGTTAAAAAAAAAAAAAAACTATTTGCACACAATTCTCAATATGTATAGAAATAGAAAACATTTTCAACAACTGAAGTATGCCCGTCTTACATAAATAAGCCCATAAGTGTTTCAACTCATGGATGGTATGAGTCTTCTTAAGGGGATTAATAAGGTGGTGGAATCTGCAAACATAAATACATTTAAAGCGGTAGTAAACCCACTGACAAAAAAAAAATTTAAAAAAATCCTGCAAGACAATAGCATAATATGTTAGTATGCATCGCATACTAGCATATTATGAAATACTTACCTTAGAACGAGGCCCTCGATGCCCGAGTCGGTCAGCGCTAAGGACGCTGACATGTTTGTCCTCTTCTTTCTTCCGGGTACGCGGCTCCGGCGCTGTGAGTGGCTGGAGCCGCGTGACGTCACTCCCGCGCATGCGCGCGGGAACTCTTCGCTCCGGCAGCCAGCTCAGAGTTGCCGGCCGCCTCGGCCGGATCGTCAGAGCGCATGCGCCGCTAATGTCAGCGGCTGCATGCAGGGCGAATATCTCCTAAACCATGCAGGTTTAGGGGATATTCTTTTTACCTACAGGTAAGCCTTATTATAGGCTTACCTGTAGGTAAAAACAGCTTTTAGGGTTTACTACCGCTTTAAGTACAAGAGCAACAAATACAACACTGGTCATGATATGATAAATGATGTATCAAACGACTCACAATTACACTTTTTAACATAGCATGAAATAGGATGAGTGCATTTCCAAGACAAAACCCAAGGTGTAAACCGGGTATGACACAAATGATACCCAAAACTTCTGCCTGAGAAAAAGCAGCTCACCTAATAAAAAAAAAAAAAAATTAACAAAATATAACCTCAAGTATTGGTTTAAGTTAAGAAAAAAGTGTCAAAATTTGCTATGAACACTTACAAGAATGAAGAGAACAAGACGTGATCAAGACATTTAACCCAGGGGATCTGATAAGAAATCTATCAAAGGAAACAGGACTGATATTAAAAACGGCTTCCAAAAAAGTAGGTATAAATAGCGCATAAAAACATAAATTGTTACCAAAAGCAGTGTAGACAACACATCTATAGTAACGATGGTACAGCCATATTCATTTACTAGGAGCATAGGTAGAAAAACCAGGCTTGAGCTGAAGACAGACATACATTAGTTGTTGAAGATGCTTTGTGTGGTGGTTTTCTATTTCTATACATATTAAGAATTGTTGAGTACATATTGTTTTTTTTTTATTATTATTATTTTAACCACTGGACCTATTTTTAATGGTCTTTATTATTAAAATTATTCTTTTATGTATCATTTTTGTGATTTAATGTTTGGTGCCTTGAAAGTCCCACTCCTTGTGTTGTTCAAATTGTCTACAGAGAGCTCCTGGGGCACATACTGATTTCAGGTCAGTGGCTTGAAAGCTACCTCACTCTAGCCAATTGTTTTTATTAAAGTGAAAAAGTCATTGGGCTGTCTGTGTTAAATAAATTAACATAAGGTATAAAAAAAAACCCTAAACAAATATTCTACAATATCAACCATAAATGCATATGCTTAACACTGACAAAAAAATTCCAATTCAAGCGGGAGCATTATCAGAGAGAGATCCAGGGCGCAGTGAAATGCATTAGGTATGGGGACTTACAGTGACGTCACTTCCTGGGCTTTGGAACCCAAACCGCGGATTACACAAATTTTTTATGCTTGTCTTTAAAGACTGACATGTGAGTGTATATTGCTTTTTTATAAATAAAACATTTTAACGCCATGTATGCTCTATTCTCCTCCTATGAGTACATCTAACTATGGGGAGCATGAGGAAGAGAAACGGATATAGTATAAAGTAGTGAGTGTACAGATTGTATAACAGTGTAAGTTTGCTGTCCCCTCAAAATAACGTAACACACAGCCATTAATATCTAAATCGCTGGCAACAAAAATGAGTACACCCCTAAGTGAAAATGTCCAAATTGGGCCCAATTAGCCAGTATCCCTCCCCGGTGTCATGTGACTCGTTAGTGTTGCAAGGCCTGAGGTGTGAATGGGGAGCGGGTGTGTTAAATTTGGTGTTATCACTCTCACTCTTTCATACTGGTCACTGCAAGTTCAACATGGCACCTCATGGCAAATAACTCACTGTGGGTCTGAAAAAAAGAATTGTTGCTCTACATAAAGATGGCCTAGGCTATAAGAAGATTGCCAAGACCCTGAAACTGAGCTGCAGCATGGTGGCCAAGACCATACTGCAGTTTAACAGGACAGGTTCCACTCAGAACAGGGCTAGCCATGGTCGACCAAAGAAGTTGAGTGCACATGCTCAGCATTATATCCAGAGGTTGTCTTTGGGAAATAGACATATCAGTGCTGCCAGCATTGCTGCAGAGGTTGAAGGGGTGGGGGGTCAGCCTGTCAGTGCTCAGACCATACCCCGCACACTGCATCAAATTGGTCTGCATGGCTGTTGTCCCAGAAGGAAGCCTCTTCTAAAGATGATGCACAGAAAACCTGCAAACAGTTTGCTGAACACAAGCAGACTAAGGACATGGACTACTGGAACCATGTCCTGTGGTCTGATAAGCCCAAGATAAACTTATTTGGTTCAGATGGTGTCAAGCGTGTGTGGTGGCAACCAAGTGAGGAGTACAAAGACAACAG
The DNA here is from genome assembly GCA_018402905.1 of Glandirana rugosa. NCBI lineage: Eukaryota > Metazoa > Chordata > Amphibia > Anura > Ranidae > Glandirana > Glandirana rugosa. The sequence continues at coordinate 94,414 of BLSH010510280.1, forward strand.
TACAAAGTGTGTCTTGCCTGCAGTCAAGCACGATGGTGGGAATGTTATGGTCTGGGGCGGCATGAGTTCTGCCAGCACTGGGGAGCTACAGTTCATTGAGGAAACCATGAATACCAACATGTACTGTGACATGATCCCCTCCCTTCAGAGACTGGGCTGCAGGGCAGCATTCTAACATAATGACCCCAAACACACCTCCAAGATGACCACTGCCTTGCTAAAGAAGCTGAGGGTAAATGTGATGGACTGGCCAAGCATGTCTCCAGACCTAAGCCTTATTGAGCATCTGTGGGGAATCCTCAAACGGATGTTGGAGGAGCGCAAGGTCTCTAACATCCACCAGCTCCGTGATGGCGTCATGGAGGAGTGGAAGAGGACTCCAGTGGCAACCTGTGAAGCTCTGGTGAATTTCATGCCCAAGAGGGTTAAGGCAGTGCTGGAAAAGGACCCCTTCACTTAGGGCTGTACTCACTTTTGTTGCCAGCAGTTTAGACATTAATGGCTGTGTGTTGAGTTATTTTGAGGGGACAGCAAATTTACACTGTTATACAAGCTGTACACTCATTACTTTACATTGTAGCAAAGTGTCATTTCTTCAGTGTTGTCACATGAAAAGATATAATAAAATATTTACACAAATGTAAGGGGTGTACTCACCTTTGTGAGATACAGTATGTTTTTGGTCACATGATCAGAACTGGTGATTTTAGGGCCATGTTACACGACAACTAGTCAGGGACAGGATTGCTAAGGAGACCACTTACCTGTTTCCATGGAGAAATTGCTCCCTTGCTACCTGGGCTAGCGAGATGTCAGCTAATGGGGTCAGTGATTCCATTGAGGTAAGTGAAAAGCTGTCCTTGGTGATTCTGCTGTTGGCCGTATGTCATGTGACATGGCTCAGTCTTCTAAACATGCATGTGTATGGCTTTATATATCCAGATGGTTGTGACGGACCACAAGGCATTTCCTGTTTTTATCGTATTATGTGATAAAGTATATAAGATTATGTTTTAGAGAGATTATCAGATGGTTTAGCACATAATCTGCTTTAGCACTGCTCATTTACAGAGGTTATCTTGCTGAATTTACCAGCTGGATTAACAGAGGCTAAAAAAATATAGAATATGGTGGGGTTTATAGGTGGATGAACTGTAGCTTTGGAAAGCAAAAGTTTTTGCACCCAGTAAAATAATCCATAAATTATACAATTTTCTTTCCCTCAGTCCCTTCTGCTGTTCTGTTGTATACTAACAGGTTTCCCAGCCATCAGAATATAATGATCACTGCTGACAGCTATGTAGAGCCACCAGCAGCGATTGCATGAAAAAACCCCAACAGGCTGGATGGACTTCAGCACAACCAGTCTGCCCATAGATAGGTCAAAATTCGGCTGGTTCCTGTTCACCAAATTTTGATCCGGCTATGGCCGGCCAAAGACTGATATCAGTGACATATTCTAACAGCCAATTATCTTTCAATATTATTTTGCTGGGCATACACATAATAGTGAATGAATGGTCATAGATTTGGTCATTTCAAAAAACCTGCATAGGGCGGAGCCTATTTGTGACGTTATTGCAAATGTCGCTGGTCGATGTTGCTTTAATGTCAGATATATACAGTACATATATTTGTCAGTAACTGTTTTATTCCATAAACCTCTGGTTTGAATGATATTGGGACATGGAGTTTGGCTTGTTTTCTTTTGAGTGGCACAAGTCGACCTGGTGAAAGTACATTGGAGCTGTGAGGTGTGTGATTGCGCCACCTAGTGGGGAGCTAAGATGTTGCTGCTGAGATTGTGAAAGTTTTTTTTTTTCATGCTGTATTAACCTCTTATAATTTTGAGGTTAACAACTCCTGGTAAGCAGTTCACACAGGTGGAGGCTGCGATTCACATGGAGGTGCATGTCGGTGCCTAGAATTTTCACAGCACTAGTTTGTCTTGGGCTTTTGATGGACTTTTCAATTGTTTATTTATTCATTCATTTGATATGCACATGAGCACTTTCCTTTTGATTATTGACACAAGAGCCTTTATAATTGTTTATGAATGTTTGTGAGATTTTATTTATTTATTTGATATGCACATGAGCACTTTTTTTCTACTATTGACATAATTAAAGAGACAGAGCACCCGTTGTCACTGGCATTTTTGGGTCACAGCAGTCTCCACTATTGATGTGACACAGAGCGCAGGTAGATCTTTACACTCAATATCAAACAACCTATCATTCATAAAGTATTAGGTTGATTTTGATTGAATTTTCCATTAGGACTGTTTCTTTTTTTTACTTAAAACAATGGTTTATAGATTGAGATGCCATTCTTTTATCAACAAAAAAAAATTGATTGTGTATTATATAATCATGTGCTCCATTCACAAAGCAGTATCTTACTGCATCAGAGTATGCGGTAAGATACCACTTTTTTTTAACTTTTTTTTTTTCATTCCCTTAAAAAATTAACTATAATACCGTATGAGTTATTTTATGAAGTCATGCTGTATTTTAGTAGTAAAAACATGTGGTAATTTAACACCTGGCAGTAGCCTACGTATTTATTACCATTAGTAAATACTGTGTTGTTAAGGAGCAATGGCTGCCGCGTCCTTAACAACCGATGAGTCATCAGCTGTCAGAGGTTCCCCTCTGGCAGATTAATGTAAAAAAGAGAATTGCTGGAAATGGAAAAATAAAATGAAAAACAGCACGGGGTCCCGCTTCAGGTCTAGTGTGGATTTTGAGGGAAACCCCGACACCAAAATTTTTAAAAGAATAGCGTGGGGTGTACCCCAAAATACGTATCAGACCCTTTTTCAAGCATGCAGCACGGCAGGTCAGGAAAGAGAGGGGATAAGCGAGCGCCCCCCCCCCCCCCAACCATGGACCGCTTCCTCACAACCCTGGCTGGTGGTTGTAGGGGGGTGTGCGGTCGGGGGAGCTTACTGGAATCTGGAAGCCCCCTTTAACAAGGGATCCCCCAGATCCCAGCCCCCCTATGTGAGTGAGTATGGGGTACATGGTACCCTTACTCATTCACCAAAAAAAAGTATAATGTAAAAAAAGACAGTAGCCATTTTTTGACAAGTCCTTTATTGAAAACACAAAAATAAAAAAATGTCCCCCTGTGTAGATCCATCATCAATCATGATGCCCGCCGCCACCTCTGACTCAAAAAAAGAAATTTAAAAAAATGCTGTACTCCTGGCAAAGGCTCCCACCATGTGCCCGTTTTTCTGTCTGACAGTTCTAAAATAACTAAGGGCCATTGCCACCCAGAAAAGTTTTCATATGCAGACTATTCGTACGACAGGCAACCTAAAATTTTGCTATGGAGGGAGATCTGTTTTCACCTGTTACATGTCATGTTGCTGAAGAGCAGAGGCGGCTCTCTAATTAGGCAAATTGACACCAGCACTTTAAAGCTCTTAATATATGCAATTTATAAAGTTAATTTTTTCTTCGCTTGAATTATTTTTCCCATTATGGGCGTGAGTAGGGCCTCATGTCTAGGTTTGGCCTAAGGCCTCACAAAGCCTAGAGCCGTCTCTGCTGAAGAGTGACAGTGCACTAAGTGGGGTCTAGGGTGTGGTGGTGGATCATGGACTGAAGGATCCTGAGGAGCTGACCAGTGGTCTCTGGGGAAGCTCAGAATGTCCATTGAAAAAGAAAAGAGAGGCAGATGGGAGAGCCCTTATAGTGTAGTAGTTTAATTCAGAAACAAGGATAAAATGTTTCCACTATAAAAGGACAATAGGTCAAAATAGACTTACAACTGTTAAGGCTGTGGTCACCCAGCAAGGGGGGGAACACGGCCTTCCTAGTGCACAGTTAGAGAAAACCTTTCTCTATGCAGGGTCAGTGTGGTTGCTCTCTCTATACCTGGGGCATTCCCATCCTGGATGCTCTATGGCAGTGGTTCTCAACTCCGGTCCTCGGGACCCACTAACAGGCCAGGTTTGCAGGATAACTGAAATACATCACAGGTGATATAATTTGCTGCTCAGTGATTGCAGCATTCTAGTCTGCATCTCCCCAAGGCAATACTTAAAATCTGGCCTGTTAGTGGGTCCCGAGGACCGGAGTTGAGAACCACTGCTCTATGGGGTTCTCAGGTGTGTGAACCAATTGGTAAGTTTTTCCAGGTGACCAGGATCTGCCTATCCCTGAACTAACCCATAAGTTTCTTGTCTTAAATATACGGCTAGGTTCACACTAGTCCGAGAAATGGACCGACATTAGGAGCACAAGTTGCATTACATCACAAAATCAATGATTCCCTATTCCCTATCTTAACTGGTCCCACACAAGTCATACCGAGTTTGAAAAAGGTTCCTGCACTACTTTTGCCCAACTTTGATCCTACTTCAGCCCATTAAAAAACATTGAAGTCGGATCAAAGTCGGATCATTGTCTTAACTGATCTGACTTTGGCATGCGACTTGTGCTCTGAGGGTCTTGAAGGTAAACCTTCACCAAATTAAAAAAAAAAATGCCATGGCGTCCGACTCCAAGAGCATACCAGACCCTTCGGTCTGGTATAGATTTTAACCCCCACGCCAAAAAAAGGCATACCAGACCCTAATCCAAGCAAGCAGCCTGGCAGGCCAGGAAAAGGGGGTGGGGATGAGTGAGTGCTCCCCCCTCCTGGACCATACCAGGCTGCATGCCCTCAACATGGGGAGTGTGGGTGCTTTGGGGCGGGGGGCTCTGCGTTCCCCTTAAACTCCATACCAGAACGAAGAGCCTTGGACCCCATACCATTTTTTTTTAAAAATTTGACAGGGGTTCCCCTTCAAGATCCCCAGAGAGCAAGATGCCTGGTATTGTCAGGATCAAAGTCAGATCCTGTTCACAGAGGTCGGACCGGTGTAGGGCCATTGTAGGACACGTTGCAGAGCAAAGCAGGATCCGTTTTTGCGTCGGATAGTGTGAACCCAGCTTGAGAGTACCCAGTGGTGTAAAAGTAATTTATGCATATACACAGAGCATCAGACATTCTCAGAAAGCAAAACTGTCAGAAATTATTTTTATTAAGATCCATATGATAATATCTTGAAGCTTTTTCATTCATTTGACAGGTTTTCAGGACTCTTTCATATCTTCTTTTTAGCCACAACATTATCTGAACTTACTAAGCTGCAAAGAAAAGAAAGTTAAAAAAAAAGATGCCATTCCATCTCTTGTTAGCAATGTATTTCCCATTGAATATTTAATGCACCAGCAGACCATCTGAGAAGACGCTCTTGGTATTGTACTCAGAGCCTTGAAACATTAATCATTACACATGCAGAAGATAAGGAATTTTTTTAATATTTTTTTCTTTTCTTTTAACTTCTGTTTAATTTACTATCCATATTGGGCATTAATGTCCTCCCAGGTAAGCAGCTGTGGAGTTAATTAAAGTTTATTTTATGGTAAATATCGCTCAGTCCTGTTTCTTGCCTTTAGCATGCCAGCATGTGCCTGGAAATTTTTGATAAAATATTGCTGTCAGTATTGGACTTTAGAGGGTCATTAGCATAACGCCAAGAGGCTCAAAAATGTTTCTTACTACTTGCCTTGAAAGTTGAACTCCAGGCAAACAGATTAAAATACCAAATAACTTATACATGTTAATTAACTCTCTAAGCATATCTACTTGGCATAACCCAGCCATTTCAAATACATGGCCAAGGAAGGTCCCCAAAGGCAGTCACACCTTCTGCTGCAGGCCATACTACAGAAATGTAAAGGTCAGTCTTTATTTTACATTAGAAGTATAACATGATGAAATGAAAAACAGATATGTCAGTGACCAAGGGTGGGCAGCTCAACAGCAGTGTAATGGGCTTAAGATGCTGATAGTCACCTTCTGATTTTGCTTTTTTGGTGTACGCTTCTGTGCAGTCTTCAGTGCAGAAATGGGTGCTTTCACCTATTAAGCTGCCTTAAAGATGTTGTAAAGTCAGAAGGTTTTTTTTTTATCTTAATGCATTTTATGCATTAAGATTAAAACCTTCTGTGTGCAGTAGCCCCCCTCGACCCCCTTAATACTTACCTGAGCCCCATCTCTGTCCAGCGATGTCCACGAGTGTCTCAGCTGTCCGGGACTCCCTCTTCTGATTGGCTGAGACACAGCAGCGGCGCCATTGGCTCCCGCTGCTTTCAGTCAAAGTCAGTTTGCCAATCAGGAGGGGGAGCGGGGCCGAATCGCAGCTCCGTGTCTGAATTGACACACAGAGCTGCAGATCAGCTCGGGTGCCCCCATATGGGGGCACTCAACAGGAGGGAGGGGCCAGGAGCATAGTAAGTATAACATGTTTGTTATTGTTATAGAAAAAAAAGAGACTTTACAATCACTTTAATATCTAAGGCTTTCCAGCGTGCTGCAAGCTCAGGGCAGCATTATATACTAGTAAGTGCAAACACATAAAAAAGTATTGCAATGCCATATTATCTCCTTAATAAGGAGCCTGAATGCATAACAAGCTTGAAATTCAAGAATACGAAAAGGCTTTAAAGTGTCTCTAAACCCACATCATAAAAAAGCTTTCAATAAATGGTGTATTACATGCTGTACATACTCACTCAGTCACTATGAGATTTGTTTTCTGTATTCTGCAAAAAACCTGGTTGATCCAGATGTTCTCTATTGTCCCCTTCTGTCCATGTCTCCAATTCAGCTAGGAATTTTGCAAAGCAGGGTTGGCAGCTCTGCACGTGCTCAGTTTTCTGTGAGTTTCGATGCTGAGCATTTCCTCCCTATCACATCTGAGCAGCCCATGCGACTATAGGGTCACGCATGTGGGCTTATACACAGTGGTAAATGACAGCTCACTCCCTCCCTCTTCCTCCTTGGCCACTAACCAGCTAAACACAATGGGGGTGGGATATTACATGTAGATTAATGGAGGCTTCACTTCCTTCTTATTCTAAGACACAGGCTGGAGAGGCATGACACAGCATGTGATTGGCAGAAATCTGCCCACACCATGTTATTGCCAAAAAATAATAAATATATGATTTCAAATATATATATTTGTATGTAAATTTATAACAGGTCATTAATATTAATTATTTATTTTTACTCTGTATTCCAAAGGCTGTTCTTTTTTTTTTTGATGTTCTGTAGTGACAAAGGAGTGGGCAGGAGGTACCACCGCACTTAATGATTGACACACCGAGATGTGTCAGACAGCAGCAGTGGCCAGAGCTTTACAGGAGAGTAAGGCTACTTTCACACTGAGGCGCTTTCCTAGCGTTTTTGTGCTAAAAATAGCGCTTCCAAAACGCTTCTAAAATGCTGCCCATTAACTCCAATGTACCTATTCAAACTGGGGCGTCGCACTGGCACCACGTTTAAAAAAGTCCTGCAAGCATGATTTTTTGTGCTTATTCTGAGCACTAATAATAGCGCATTAAAAACGCCCATATACATTGAAATGAATGTAAAGCGCTTTAAAAGCGCATTAAAAAACGCCAGCAAAATGCCCAGAGGTTGTGGAAAGGTCAAAATATCAGGAAGTAAACAGGATGTAATGTAGGGGGATGTGCTATTTATTTAATGCTAGTGCTTCAAAAGCGCTTCAAAAGCGCTTCAAAAACACCTGGGCGTTAGCGCTAATTATAGCGCTAACGCGGAAAAAATGCGGCAAAAACACAGTCATAACACTTGATGTTTTGTGTGCGTTTTTCAAACGCCTCGGTGTGAAAGGAGCCTTAAAGTGTTTGTTACATCAACACTTCATATTCCTGCTGTACCATGTACTTGTATAAGAAAGTCTCCTGTTCTCTTTGTGTTCTTTCTTTTGTGTGAAATCTCTGGTGTTCCTGCCAGTCCCTCTGCTTTCATGTTAAAAACTGACCACACTGACAGGACACCACACCATGGTCAGTTCTCTAGCTGTGCTGGGAACTCAGTATGCTCTCCTCCAAATATGAGACTTGTCCTGACACACCCCTGTTGCACAGCCCATAAAAAAGGGCAAAAATGATTTTTTTTTTAAATCTATGCAAAAATGTTTTGCATTTCATTTCTATAAACGGAATGGGTTGTTTTACAAGGTGATTGTTTACAATCAATTTCAAGTGTTTCCAAAACCACAACAGTAACATCAGTGTGTATATGCTGTAAAGAATGCTTGTTGTACTCACTGTGGAAACTAAGGGGTTAATCCTCTGCATTGTGTACAAAGGCTGTTTGATCCTGTCTTTCTGATCCTCCCCTACTTCTACAGTCCCAAAACCATCTCCTGATATTACAGAGCATTGGGGACAGGCTGCACATGCTCAGTTTGGTGTGTATTGCTAGAGAGGTTTTTTTTTCTTGGGAGAGTGCACAGGGCCAATCAGCACTGACCAGACAGAGGGTCAGTGGTCCTGCAGGCTCATAGGACAGCCAGAGTAGAATGAAAACTCCTCCTACAAGCTTTAACCAGACACTGATAGAAGTCACAAGACTGCTCTAACTGCTGATGAGAAAATTTAGCAGTTTATATTTACCAAATATATTGCATTTCCATGTTCTGTCTACTGGGGGACACCAGATATAGTGAATGCAGGATCCTGGGTTTAGTAACACTTTAGGATTTAACATACTTCCCGCGTACTACTTTTTTTTTCTTTTTTTTTTTTTTACTATGGAGACAAAATCACTTTATTAAGAGGTAAATGCACCTGCAACTTTAACTCCTGTATAATTTATAGGCGAAGGGTATGTGTTCATATTTATCCATTCTTTATAATGTAACCCTGCCTCTATGTGGAAGTTGACTTGATGAGTCTCAGTGTTTACACACACGACCCATCCCATTTTTGCTTCTAATTATTCTCCAGTTGCTGTAAATACAAAATGAATAGTGGGTTTATAGATGGAAGGCCAGAGTTCACTATGGCATGCAGGGTATTCTCCTAAACTCACCTAAATCTCCATATATGGAAGCAAGCATCATGATTTTATCCCTTTCTGCATCATGGAACAAAATGGGGAGTCACTTCATGTGGCAGTAATCCATTTGCCTTCATCCTTCGGTTCGGATTTATAATCACATTAGGATATTTTTTATACTTGCAGTAATGCACTGTTGGAATAAAATTTGTGCATTGCATTAGGTTATGGTTCCTAGATATGTCAAAAAAGAATTATTAATCTGCCTTTCTGTTCTCATTACATGAAAGATCAGTCAGAGGCATTCTAGATATGATGAGAGTGCCTGAAAAGTAAACCTCTTAAGGAAAGCCACAGAAATGTGGATGTTTGGATTGCTTGTTAACTGAGAAAATTGCTCAAACGTAACAAAACTTCATTCATATAATTCAATATATTTTCTGCATTTTCAGTACTAGTAACTATAATAGTTTAGTTTGTTCATTTTTGTAGGCAACTGCTGTTGTCCCAGATTATTATACCAACCTTGTTATTACAAATATTCTTCAATGACCAAACATTAAAGTATTTCGAAACTCAAAAACTAAAATGTAATATTTCTTAGTTGTACAGGACACAGAATCTTTAGTCTTGGAAGCAGTTACCTTCAAGTTATTAGACACTGGCAAAAAAGAAAACTGCTGGAACATCCTTCTATAACTTCTCTGACTCCCAGTTAGCCTCCATTTTTTTCCTAGTGTCCTTCAGTGATTAACCTCTTCTTTCTTTTTGTGGAGGTTTTTGCATTTGGTGATTCTTCTATCAAGATTCATGGCTGCACGGCATGAAGATGCGGGGTCGGCGCATAATATCACTTTGGACACTGGAACTGCGTGGGCATTCACCCTGGCATGTGGTGAATAACACTGAGTTAGCCGCAGAGTGCTATACAGGTCCAGGGCTGTGGTCTGCCAGGCACAGTGCCCTGTCCCTGAGGACCCCTTTCCAGAGAAGTGGGGGGTATGCCCATCATGAAGGGTGAAGACAGAATGGGGTCTTGTCCTTCAAATCTTGCCTGGAGTATAAAGACATCTGCTGATGTAAGTGCAGGGCTTGCACCTTTGAAACCTGTCTCAAGGTGCTCACACTCCAATGCCTAGGCTGTGAAGGAGCACAAGCTGCAACACTTGTCACAGCAATGGAGCAGGAAAGCCAGTCGTTTCAATTTGGAACCATTTTTTTCTGGAGTTTGGCACAAGTCTGTCAGCATCAGGGGCTACTGCACCTGGGCAGCCTCAACTTTTGTCACTTTACTGTGAATTTGCACGCTATTTCCTTTCTTTGGGCATGCTTCCTTTGGATGGCACCTGAAGCTCGCTGATCTTTGGACCTTGTCTGGGTTTGGCTGCCTTTAGCACATGGCACAGAAGGCATCACCCTTCCCTCTTCACTGCTGCAGAGGTTGTGAGCACCCCTCTGGAGACATTTTGGGAACAATTTTCACCATTCATGGCAGATAACAAGTGCAGAGGCAAGAAGTCAGAAGGTGTCACAAGCTCAAACGAAGCACATGGCTCCTGATACAGAACAGAAATCACCTGTCTGGATGCAGCCTATGGTGTCTGGCAGTTTAGTGATTAGTGCAGGGGCACTAGCTCAGGCACATGACTTTGAGGAGGGGAGGGTGGTAAACCTCTCTTTACAGGACCCTAGTACGCTCTGTTTCCACAGTTGTTCCCAGTGTGACTCAGCCACCTGCCTACTAATCTAAGAAGGAGCTTTCTGCCAATATGTCTGATTTAATTTGTTCTTTTAGAGGCTGTAGATAACAGGGGTCACAAGGGAAGCCCCTTCACCCCCCCCCCCCCTTAATAGGTATCTAAAAAGAAATGCTGCCTGATGAGGAGGAAGGTGGAGAAGCCCCCCCCCCCCCTCCTTCTATGAAATCAGATCAGGATGAGAATCCTTTGGGTGACATTTCAATTCAACTTAACTATACCATTGCTACCCTCAGTAATGCAGTACACTCTTGTTTAGCATTGGAGCATCTTGAGTCTGCTCATCCCAAGGTCTCCAGCATAAAGCCCCAAGAATTGGCCAAATATACTAAGACCAGTCTACACATTTTAGAGCCTTTCTTTTATGGTGACTAGCCTCAATCTGAAAAGCTATTTGCCCCTGTAATAGCAAAGGCTATGCTTTTCTCAGTAATATCTTATTGAGGAGGGTTTCCTGCAAAAAAAGGTTGATCCCTTTGGTGGGCCCTGCCTTTTCTTGTCTTAACAAAATGCTAACAGTTACTGTACAGGATATTCCTGTGGGCACTTTTTCCATGGTATGCTCCAACATGCAACCTGCAGTTGCCTCCATGGTTGTCTACCAGACTCTTGTTGTCTAGACTAAGTGCATGCACTGCGACCCTTGCTCCATCTTAACAGATCCCTCTGTGCACCATCAACTAGAACTTTTCCCTGTGGCCTTATGATACTGTATGAACAACTTGGCAGATAGGCTTTGCCAGATCTGCAGGATGAGCCTCCTCTTTTTCCATATGCAAAGGATTATTTGGTTCAAATGCTGATCAGTGGAACCCCCAAGCAAGAAACATCTCAAGCATCTGCCCCAAGTAGATCAGGGGGAGGAGTAAGAATGCTCTCCAATTAAGAAAAAAGAAAGCTTGCACTTCTGCAATTAGGCCTTTTACGCCTGGGGCTAGGAAAGTTTTTCCTCAGGCCTCCAGCTGCAAGTCTAGGTCTGGAACACACTTTCGCCAAGCCAACCAAGTCTGTGCCTTCAAGCTATCCAAGTCTGGTCGCAAGAGATCTTCTCAGTGATGGGATATCCCCATTTGTTAGAGCAGCAGGACGCTTGTTGGCCTCTTTGGCCTTCTGGTTCCATGACATCTTTGATGTTTAGGTCTAGGGTGTCATTTCAAGGGGCTCTAAACTTAGAACCCTGCCTGCTCCCCTCAATATGCTCTCAAGCTTGCCTCTCTTCCTGCTGTTCTGTGCCCCCTCTTGGATGGGTCATTGCCCCATTTCCAATATGAGGAATGTTTTCAATGCTTCTACCCAAACCTGTTCACAGTTGTCAAGCCAGATGGAGGAGTTCGGCCTATTCTGGATCTGAAAGTTTTTAACTTGTTTCTTTGTGTCCACATGGAATTGGGTAAGTGGTCATTGTCTCCCTCCTTCCTTTACCATGTTACCTCCTCATTAATGCTATCTGTGTTTTACTGTCATCGCCATGACCCTGCACTCTGTGTTATATGCACTGCTAAACATCTGCACTCTTTCTGTTCTGCATTTCTGACCTCTCTACTGTACCCTGTTCTCTATATGCAGTCTTGTTCCCCTGCACTCTGTGCAAGTTGCACTTTGGTCTCCGAGACTCTGTGTGATATGAACTCCTGAGCTCTACACTTGGTGTCTTGAACACTTGTGACCCTGCGTGATATGCACAAAAAGTGTGGCAGATGCACTGTTAGCGCAGTTTTGCCACTTGCACAATCTGCCTAATTTTTTCCATCTGGGTCCCAAAGGCTGATCCCCCACCCCCACAGGAAAAAAATGATCTATGGCCATGAGTCCTCCCTGTGCCTGTCAATGTCCAGCAGACAGTGCAGTCTCTGTTGAAATCTGGTTGCATCCTTAACTATTGCAAATTGTCACTGGAACCAACTCCTCAACTGGAATTAAGCCTGACATTGGATATGGCTTAGTCCAGGTTCTTCTTCCCAGGAACAAACTTCTGTATCTCCACTCACATGCCTGGGCCCTTCGACCCCAGGGTCAGCCTTTGATTCATGCCTGCATGAGGGGTTTGGACCTGATGGCAACTTCCTTTTCAGGCAGTGCCATATGTTCAGTTTCAGTCCAACCTGTTGAAACTCAATATCCTGACAACAAAAGAAAAAAACAGTCCCGGTCCTTGGACTGCCCAATGCTTCTGAACTGCAAGACCAGGTTCTCCCTGGCATGGTGTATTTCCAATCCACAGCTGGAGTCAGGAAACCCTTTTCCCAAAGTCATCTGTCATCTCTGTAATAGACTCCCGTTTTCTCTTTTCTAGATGCTTCCCTTTTGAGTTGCACTGTATTGCTAGTGGAGGGACTTTTAAGGAAAAAAAGAAAGGGTGTGAAATAAGTACAATTTCAATTATCGCTCCTGGACTGCACACCCAAAGTCCACAATACAGCTGGAGGGGGCTGTTTACATGCCATGGTTGCCACAATATTGTGCTCTTCAGCAAATTGAATGTGACATGTTGAGTTGACAGGAGGAAATACCTATCAAACTTGGCCATTCAAGCCAATAAGTGTTTAGTGCTTTAGACCCATGTAAAAATAAAAGCAGGCAGTGTATACCTAGCCTTAGTATGTAATTATGCACAAATATTTAAATATTTGCATAAAGGGCAGATAACCTCACTCCTCAGGAGGCTGCAGGGGCACACCGTGCTGGAAACCTGGTGGCAAATTATTGGGGGCCAGCTGCAAGAACCTGGAAGAGACAACCAACTCCCTGTGACATATGAAGTTAAGATGACGGCGTGGGACCCAGCCTGCGCAGTGGAGCAGCAAATCGCAGCAGAACAACACTGGATTCACTGGGCAGGTGAGTATGTTTTTTGAAAACGGGATATATAAACAAACAATAGCGGAAGTAAAGCACCTCTAAAATGATGGCCTCATATTGAGATGTTTGCTTCTGCTGCATAATCTGTTTAGGACTATTATTGTATGCATCCATATAATCCATACTATTCAGTATAATGCACATTTTATTGCAGCATTTTTTGCTGGCATTCCTCTGATTGATCAGAGGCTGATAAACATTTAGCATATGCTAAATTTAATCTTGTATTTTAATAGAGGTTTATTTTATCTCTTGCTATAATTAGCAAAAAGGCATATTTTAAGCAGTACTGTCTCCTAAAGCATTATTTAAACATGGTTTGTGTTATTGTGAAATGGAAATCATTGTTAATCATAGCTATTTAAGCCTATGTAGCATGCACATCATATAATTACCTCTACAGGGTCTCGCCTTTGAGAATTCTTATTCTCCTCTGGAACTGCTTGATAGCTGTGGGGTTTATCGGACAGCCAAATGGCATACGTCGCTTCCCCAGGGGCCAAAGAGCATCCTCTCTGCCTGTTGCTGAATATCCACATGTATACCAGAACCACATTTAATGGAGTGTACAAGATAGAGTAGATCCTGCCATCTGCCTGCATTATACAACCTTAGGGAGTGTAATTAATAACACTTATACATGTAATGGCCTGCCGGTGGTACTTCAGCTTCAAAAAAGCCCAGTATTAATTGTCAGCCGGTTGTGGTTGGCCATGTTGTTAGGGTCTCCTAGTTGAAGGGTGATTTGTGCTTTTGCCTACCTTAAATGGTCAGCCCCCTTAGAACTGGTATTTATTAATGAAGGACTATTAGTTCTTTAGCAGAGATGACGAGAACATCTACTGAATTTCCTACCTTGCTGAATCATTTCTCTTTCTAGTTCCTCAATTTTTTGTCATCTTATAGGGAATCTATATTCTGTTAAAAGTTGTAATTAAGTGAATGTTATGAGAATATTGTAAATTTTAGAGCATCCATATGAACACTACAATCCTTCCAGTGCTTAGATCTTACCTGCACCTTGTGCACCTGACCCCCACATTGTGCAACTCATAGGTGAAATGAAAACCCCCTTAAATCGGTATTAAACTGCGGGATTGTAAAAAAGAAAAAAAAGTCCCCTGCAAGGCAACTACAAAATGTGCTGGTATGCATTGCATTGCATACTAGCACATTATGAAATAATTACCTTAGAACGAAGTCCTCCAGTGGTGTGCTGTCACCACTGACAAGGATTCCATCTTCAATCAGTCTTCCTTCCAGATTTTCGGGCCCCAGCAGCTTGGAGGGCCAAGCCACAATGGAGTCTCTCCCACACATGCACATGATTCACGGCCGTGGCACATTCACTTTTTTCTTAAAGTGGTAGTTAAGTTCGTTTTGTGATTTTTACTTACCGGTAAGCTTATAATAAAGCTTACCTGTAGGTAAAATGAATATCTTCTAAACATGCACTGTTTAGGAGATATTCGCTCTTTAGGATACCACCAGCGCATGCGCTCTGAAGGAACGGCATACCAGTGCCATTCCTTCAGAGCGCATGCGCTGGTGGCATCCAAAAGAGTGAATATCTCCTAAACAGTGCACGTTTAGGAGATATTAATTTTACCTACTGGTAAGCTTTATTATAAGCTTACCTGTAAGTAAAAATCACAAAGCGAACTTAACTACTACTTTAAGAAAAAAGTGAAAGAAAGTAATTAGATATCTATCTGCACATAATGAGGTTCATTTACTAAATGCAAATAGGTTGTTCGCTTTGCAAGGGATTGCCCCAGAGCTTAGTGAAGCTCCAATCATGCCCAATCATGTATAAGTTGTTTTTTTTTTATTTTCCTTGCACCTGATGTGGTATTCTTTATAAATTGAAGTCTAAATGCCTTTAGTAAATCCACCCCCTACTATGCTTTCTACTTTTTAGTGCTGAATGTTGATTATACTTTGCTGCAGTTCTCATCTAATTGCAAGCCCTTGGGTCATCTCAGGGCTCATTTCCACCACAACCATGTGTTAAATGTCCTTTGGTTGATGCAAATTGATTTTTAAACTATTTAATGCCAAACAGGATTCATGAAGGATGGGCATTTTTTTTATGCTCAGAGCACTCTGAGCACTATAAAAATGTGTTCTTTGACCTGAGATATGCAGAGCAAATAACCCCATAATTAAATGTTTGTGTGTACGGAAAAGTTACCTTTTATGAGGTATAGGCAAAGTCAAGATTGCTTCTGTGTCCATCAAAATCAATCATGTCATTCATGAGAGTTAGTACAGCCCCCGCTATAATTCCGGTCCCACTGCAGCTCTCAAAGAAGCGCTAATGTAATTTATTCACACCCCTCCCGCTTTTGCTATTCACAGAACACCTTGTATTCTGTAAACCTTTCACAATAAACAAGATGTTCCATGAATGGCCAAGGGGATGGGGATGCTGAAGGACATAGAAGCCATCCTTTTGAGGTAACTTTTGTAAACACACCAGAAATTTAAAACCCCCTATTGGATATAGCTTAAAAGTACCCACAAAGGCCCATCTAAGTGGCATGGTTGAATGACTGATTAAGTGGGATGCTGGTGCATACAAAATGTTGGGAAGCTCGTAATGTCTATTATCACTCATTTAGAAATATTCTAAACCTCAGCTTTAAGTATTGTAACCATTTTTCAATTAAGGTATGGCTATGTAAAAATTATACTGTATATGTGGAGCCATTCAGGTTAAACCCCAGAATAATTTTTACAGGTTCACACATTTTCTCTCGCTGTAAATGGACCCGTTTATTCCATTCTTGGAATTATTTTCAAGTCACAGGCCATCTGTCCTCTGTTGAGTCATCAGGATGGGAATGAGAGTTTTCTTTTAGTCATCATAATAGATGCAGCCAAATTCGTGGTGTAAAAATATGTGTTTAATGGTCTGGCATTTAAAATTTCCAGAAGTGGTTCTCCAATGCCTTTAAATTAACAACAGCAGTAGTTTAAAACCTTGGAGGGCCTTAAAGGAAAACTTTATTTTCACAAGCAATATCATGGTTTGTTCATGTCCTAAATTTTATGTTAGTGCAAATAAAAAAAGTATCACGGACAGTACTCAATTTTCTCTGGCACAATTGCACTAATACGGCTACAATCACCTCAAGCAATATGGAAAATACTGGATATAGCCGCATGAAGAAGCAGTTAACCAACCTGATCACAAAGGAAACACAGGTGAACAGTGACATTTTCTTTCTCTCAGGATGCAAAAAGAGGAATCTCATACCACAAGGTCTCCGGATTAAAAATCCTTGTGCAAATACACTGAACTATCCTTATGCAGAAGGACTCTGCAGACGTACCAGCGAAAGATTAAGGAACAACCTCATTCATAAACTGTATGGTAAAAGGGAGGCAATCAGGAAACAAAAGCAGTTGGTGTTTGAAACCTCAACATCACTGGACCCTACAAGCATCAACCAAATTAAGAATGAGATTGAAACCTTACAAAGACAACTACAAAAACTTGCCATGAACAGGAAACAAAAAAAATTCCAAAAGCTACACCAAGAACAGGCCATTTGGATACAACCTAAACAACATAACACAAACACTACTTCCATAACTCCTGCTATCAGCGACATGGAACACAATCCCAAATCCCCATGTATTCCTTGTGTAAATGCTGACCTGACTGAAAATGTGGATATAACAGAGGAACTTGGAATCATAAATTTGTCAAATCATGAACTTTCCACACCAGAAGTAACAGTTCTCTCCAAAGGCCTCACATTCTGCACAACCACCAATTTGGATAATTTACAGTTGTAGTCAGATATGGAAGAATTCTTCAGGAGACTAAGGCTCAAAGAATACTTTCACAGTAACGGAAGAAATCCAGGGACTATAGGAGGCGACAAAAAGAAAAAGAACAGCAAATTAACACCTCCACAAGGACACAACCCCAAATTGGACACCTATATTGACAGCTTCAGGCTACGAGTCACATCCCTGATATCTACCCAGCAAAAGAAAATATTATACAACCTTTCACCACTGGAGCGAAGAGCTGTACACAATATGCACAATTATCAGGCCATAACCATCAAACCAGCAGATAAAGGAGGAGAAGTCGTTGTGATGGATACAGACAAATATATACAAGAGGGCCAGAGGCAGCTGGCAAATACTACTTACTACAAAAAAACAGGACTATGATGCTACCCAGGATTTTACTAAGCAATTAAAAGGTCTCATTAAAACAATGCCAAGTCACCTGCATTCAGAAGTTATCAATGCGATTGCGGATAATCCAGAAATTGGAGACTTCTACATGCTACCCAGATGTCATTAACCAGGAAATCCAGGCAGACCCATCATAACAGGTATGAATACACTTACTGAACATATCTCAGGCCTTGTTGAAAATATGTTAAAACCGTTAGTCATGAACACTGCAAGTTTCCTGCAAG